>VZTN01028705.1:28382-152872 GCA_013400515.1 Erpornis zantholeuca
ACCACCCCGCGGCGCCGGCGGCTCCTCCTCCCTGCCCCGGGCATGGAGGGAAGGGGCGGCCCCGACCCTGCCTCTCCCGGGGCGGCCCCTCAGCCCTCCCCGCCGAGGCCGCCACCGACCCCCAGCAGTCCCCTCACTCAGGGTTGTGGGAAAGAGCCCCGCCCAGCACGGGGAGCCCGCATGACAGACACGCCGGCTAGCCAATCGTCTTTCAGCGCTAGCAGCCGGGAGGCCCAATCGCAGCGGGGAGCGGCAGTGCCAGGAGGGGGTGCTGGGATAATGTAGTCCCGCCGAAAGGCGGTCCTGGGGTCCTTGCGGGGGAAGACTACGTGTCCCGGCAGGCGGCGCGAGGCATGGGGGAACTACGTGTCCCGGCAGGCAGCGCGGCGCACGGCCAGGATCCTGCCGGGGGAAGGGGAAGGGAAAGGGAGAGCGTTCGCTGTGGGATACGCGCACGGTACTCCCGTCATCCTGATTGTTAGGGTTTTGGGGGGTTTTGCGATCTGTCGCGACAGCTTACGGAGCGCCGATGGCTGGCGGCAGCCGGGGGTGAAGCAGTCCCCGTAGCGGGTTTGCCTCAGAGCTTTGCAGCGGCAGGCACTTAAGCACGCACGTATTGTAAACGACGGCGAAAACGTGCCAGAGGCGGTGCCTGGGATGTAGCCTAGGTCAGCGCGTCAGCGGGAAGGGAAAACCTGCCGGTGCTAGCGAAACGCAGTCCCGTCATCACTTGGGATAAAAGAGGCATGGGGGAGCGGAAATCCCCGGAATATTGAGCAACAGCTCCGCGGTGTTTTTGTTCAAGTTAATCCAAGGGGATGTTTTGTGCAGGGGCTGATGAACCTGGAGAAGAGAAGGCTCGGGGAGAAATCTTAGCCGTGTATATATCCGTACTTTTATATGTGTCTGGAGGGGAGGTGCAGTGAGGATGGAGCCAGGGTGTTCTCGGTGGTGCCCAATGACGGTATCAGAGGCAAGGCGCTCAAACTGAAGCTTAGGAGGTTCCCTCTGAATATCAGGAATCACGTTTTTTACTGTGAGGGTGACCAGGCGCTGGCACAGGTTGCCCACGGAGGTTGTGGACTTGCGTCCTTGGGGGGGATATTCAAGAGCTGCCTGGACACGGTCCTGGGTAGCGGTCTCTAGGTGGCCCTGCTTGAGTGGGGGGGTTGGACCAGGTGATCTCCAAAGGTCCCTGCCAACCTCAGCCGTTCTGTGGTTAAGTATAATCTGCCACGAAAGAGGCTGGTAATGCTCTTTACTTTGCTCTTCCTGCAGGGAAAAAAAAAAAAGGGGGGCTGTTTATGATAAATTTTAATTTTCAGCCAAGTCAGTCCTTGATCCAGTTCACTTCTTGGCAGAGGAGAGGAAAACAAGGGCAGAACTGTTTGCAGCTCTCACATTGAAGCAATTGTGAAACTACAATTTTGAGTATACAGAAAGGCAAAAGAATACTTGGGAGTAAATTAGAAACAGGACACTGGGCCTATATAGGGTCTTGCATAATTATTTTTAGCTTCTCATATACACATTTCCCACTCTAAAATTTAGACCTCAAAACTGAAATGCAGAACAACCTACACTTATGCCACAGAGAGACACAGACACCACTTCTGAATCCAAGAGCAGAGCTTGGGCTGGCTCACCAACACCATCCATCAACAGCTCTCTAATTTGTAAAGAATCTGGTTTCTTCATCTGACATCCCTTTGTTTTCTGGAACTGTTTCTTTAAAACTTGCATTTACCTGTACCTTTCAAGGAAGACCAGTCTCTTTTTTTTTCCCATAAAATCCTTTCTGCAAGGAGATTGCATTGCCATTGTTTGGTAGGGTGGACAGGCCTGGACTGCTTCACACAGCTGCTTCCTCCAGGCCTTTGGCACCCTGGTGAACAATGTATCTGCTGAAATCATCACTACCTGTAATAAATATGAGTCTTGACTTCTCTAAGCATTCGAGGTCTCCACCCATCATAACTGATGGGTTCAAAGAAAATAGTTCTGCCAGTGCCTTTTATGTTGTTGGAGGGTTTTTTTGTTTGTTTTGTTTTTACGTTAGATACCACTTCAGCTTCCCATTCCATTCTGTTGTCACTCATTATGGTCTCCCTTTTTCCTGTGAATAGACATGTCACATCTGTTTGTTTTATTTCTATCTAAACGTTGATCTTCAGAAGTTGGCTAGATCTTATTTTTCCCATTATGAGTTGTTAGGTGTCTCTGACAATGACTACATACATCCAGGATCAGTAGACTGAACCAGAATCAGAACTGGAGCTTTGGTGTTTTAGACTTTGGTACAGCTGTATTCACACACTGAATGCTAAGATTGATTGAAAGTCACAGTACTGCCTTTTATCTTTTAGAAGCTGTTTTTTCCACTGACTCCAAATGAACTCTGGCTACAGGAAACAGATTGTGAAACTGGCTCCAAGGCCTAAACTTCAGATTTCAGCCCTTTGTTTTATAGATTTTAATGTAGTACTTAGGGAATAGTGATGAGGATGGCTTTATTTTTTTCCAAACCAAATCTCTGCTGTTTTCTGATACCAGGTCAGGCTTCTTTATGCACTGTAAGACATTGTGGAAATCAAGGTCAAAGGCTACCAGTAGAATTAATCAGAGCCCAAAGTTAGGGGAATGTGTTTGTTTGATTTGCGTGTTCACTGACTGAAGTTAATATGCTTGTTTTTGATCCCTAAAGAATGGATAAGAGAGAGGCAGAATTATGAAGGAAACAATCTGGCAACTCATCCAGAATTACAGCAGTTGAGTTTTCAAAATGATAAGCTGAAGAAAAACAAATTTGTGGCTGTTTTAAACCTCAGTATTTCCTTCCTTCATGATTTATCAACTTCCTTTTTTTTTTTAACTATAGCCATGACATCCAGCAGCAGAATTATGTTTAAAAATACAATATCTAGTAATTGTATTAATGTGTTTTCTAAGATCTAAAATGTATTATATTTACTTTTAGAAGTGTATTCCAGTTTCTGTATGTCACAAAAGAGCACTTTATTGCAGAATGCATTTACTCAATATACTGGAGAACAACACAGTAAAATCACAACACAGTAAAACTTGTGCAGTCTAGAAGGAGCTGCTTTGTAAATTACATTCCTTCAGCTGTTTTCCTTTACACCTGGTTTTATTAAGGCTTACTTCATTCCAATTGCTAAATACCTAGGATAGGATGACTCTCTTCTAAAAGTTCACCCTCATTTTTTAGATCTAGGTTTTGGCCTGTTGACACAATAAATGGCACTCCACAGTAAAATGCATTTTTCTTCACAGCTACCCTCTGAGAAAACAAAGTTCTGTGACTCCTATTTTGCAAAGAGATACCAAAAAGCCAGAGGCTACTCCTCTACTGCCTTTGAACCCAGGCTCAAGCTTGGTGTCAAGCCCAAACTATTCTATCTGGGGCCTTTTTTTTCTTCTGAGCATGTGTTTGTCTATCTAATGTGTTCTGGCCTATTATGTTTTGCAGGCGTATGTTTGCACCAAACCCTGCCACCCTGCCTCCTTAGAGGCCACAAACTCTGCAGGGATGGGTAAATTAGACACCAGCTTGTTCTTAGGAGACCAAATCTTCTGTGCAGAAAGTCTATGGAATAGCTGGGGAGTGGATTGCCTTGAGAAGAGCTGGGCTATGATGTACCAGAGCTACAGGCCTCTTAAAGTCCTGCTGTACTTTGCCAACTCTCTGACTACACTCCCCTTAACTGTCGAAATTAACTTAACTGAAACACTGAGGACTAGGAAAACAGTATGGGTAACCCAAAACTGTAGTTCTGAAAAAGTCCTCTGAGCAGCTACCTGAACTGTTGTTAATCTGTTTCTGGATAGAAGTGTTTAGAATTGCCCCAACCTGTGTGTCTTGGAACCTGTGCGTCTCCTCTTTGTTCCCATTTGTGATCTAGGAAGTAGGTGGAGCAGCTCTAAGAGAAGTCCTGCTAAGTGGAACCTCTCCAAGCCCAACAAGTCAGGTTCTTCTGTTGTAGCCACAGATGGCTTCAGTGCCTGGCAGTATTTGGTAGAGTGCTCACCTTCAGTACAGTAACCCAGGAATTAAAGAATTGCCTTTTAGCTCAAAGGCAATGTAAAACAAATGTAAAACATCAACACCTCCTAACTACCAGGAGAGTGTCCCAGGTGCTCAGGAAGATTGCAGAATGGAAGGGAAGCATTAATCACTTCAGTTGCTGAATTTGTGCCCTGTGTGAAAGGATGGCAAATGTGTGGCACTAGTGTGAGCTAGAAGATAGGTGACACAGGGAGCTGTAGGCACTTATTCCTGGTTTCTAATAACTTTTCCCAAGCCCATGGGTTTTTTTATCCAGAACTATTTACTACAAAAATGCATAAATTAACCCCAGGACTCTGTTTTGATGATTGAACTAGATGAGAGAGACACCTCTTTGTTTTACTCTGCATTTTGCCTCAGCTGCCTTGTCCTTGTTCAAGACTTACATGGTTTTTGGAACAGGGTCGTAACTTCAAACGAAAAGGTGGTGACTCCCTGCTTCCTTCCTGCTCTTCCTCCTCCCAGTCTAGCATGGTGGTCAGGGATGAGGCATGAATGCCCCTCAGGAACTCTCACTTCCCGGCCAATGCTCTGACCACTGGGTAGCAGTACAGAGAAGGTGGACACTGTTTCTTCCAGCTACACTTTGAAAGAAGAGGAACATTGCTCATTGGGAATTTTCTATCTGCTGACAGCCCAAAAGGCCCTTTAAGCACCTTTGGCAGGCTGTTAACATTGACCTTGGTGTTTTCCAGCAATAACACAAAGAAAAATGCTGTGACCAGCAGCCACATGAAATGAAGTTACAGACCAGAAAAGCTACAGGGACTCTTTATTCATTGTTTTAAAGAACAGATTTTAGCATTCACTGCCAGAAGAGGACTCCAAATCCTGAGTACAAAGAAGATAAAGGTGCCAAGCACCAGGGTGGGACTTCACACACATCTATGTTCATAGAGTTTCCTCACCCCAAACTGAAGCTCTTGTTAGCTCCTCACTGAGCATGCTGCTTATTTTACATCTATACCTGCATTTCTTTTACAGACAGGGAATGTAAGCCTGTCATTACCACACTCAGCCCCGAGGCTGAAAGGAACATCAGTCCCTTATCAGTCCCATCCCTCTGATTTACTAAGGTCACACAGAATGGCAAGAATCAAAGTCAAGAACCTAGACATCCACTAAATTTCCATGCATTCACAAACTGCATATAGTTAATAGGGAAGAAATGCCTATTCAAAACTTTATAATCAATCAAAGTTAGTTTTCTACCTGCAACATGGTGCAGGATTTTGTAGCGTCTTGCTCAGATTTACTTTTTCTGTATCTCTGAAGTCTAGCAAGTTTAAATATACAGATTATATGAAACAAGTAATGGCTTTGACAGTTTTAAGTCTCCCTAGATAACTTGGGGCAAAAATAGTGATAAAACCATTTCTGCATTTTTGAATGCTCATTGTACCATATGATATACAAACTAATTGGCATTAATACCTAGGATATTTTGCCCGTTCAGGATGTGCAATGTGGATGTGTTGGAATTGCTCTGATTATTCTGAGTCATGTAAACAGATGATATTATTTAAAATTATTCTTCAACAAAATAGGTCTCTAAAATAAGATTGAGGAGTTGCTCTAACTCATATCTGCTTGCAATTTTTCTGCATATTAAAAACCAACTATTTCTGACAAAATATGATTTTGGTAATAATTTCTTGCCTGGAGTGAAACTTAACTTTTCTTTGCTAACATTTTTTTTCCCCATACTGTTTCCTAGGCTGCCTGATGTGCAAATGCAGAATGAAGCTTTTGTTCCTTGCCAGGTGCCTAGCTATCGGTAGCACAGGAATATATGAAAAAAATGTAGGCGTGGTAGTTGGTAAAAAGAGACAAATCCTACAAATAATTACCCTCTTCGTGTTTCTCTGCTCATCCATGTCAAGCTTTTATGGTTATCTGTCTAAAAATCTACCTCCTACTCCATCTTCAGGCTTGCTTAAAGGATGCTGGATGAAGAGACTGACACTTTCCCTGAAAAAGTATGGGTAAAAACAGAAGTTTACTGTAAAAATAAATTCCAAGGCAACAGTGGGGACACAATCTGTGTGTTTCATCTGCCTAGAGGGCAAGTTGCAACATTCAAAACCATCTTTCAATGATACCATTAAATATTTGAGACATAAAAGGTGAAAATTATCATGCAGTAAAAGTGTTTACTGTGAATGAGTCAACACCTGCAATAATCATCCCCTCCCTTCTTACATTTCTTCACTATGATTGTCATTTCAACCCACCCTTATATTTGCCCTGTCCTACCCTAATATGCCTTTTCCTTTTTGCATTTGCCTTTCTAATATCTAATTATTCTGCCTGTGCACAGATAGAGTCTTTAATACTGGAGTCAGTCACCCTTGAAAACCTTCCCTTTCCACAACAGCAAAGCCTTCCTATATTTTTTTTTTGTCAAGGTTCCATAGCCAAAGCCAGTAATTTCTTCCTGCTTTCCAATCTATCAGGACACAGTAAGGTAAACAAACTACATATGGATGGCATTGTGATGGCATCAGCAGGAAATAACAGTGGACAGAAAGAGTAGCTTTTTACATCTTCATGTAGAGTACTGAGGAGAACACCTTCAATTTCCACATCAGTCAGTGTACTAAGAGTAAGCAGCATCTGTTGGAACTGGATCTTAAGTATAAGGGGAAGAAACTTGATAGTTACTCTAGTTTGGGGGGGAGGGGGGGTTTAGGAAATGGGTATTTTTACTTTCAAAAAATCCTAGCTTTTTGTGCTAGAAGAGGGAGTGGGAGAAAAAGAATACCAGATGGCAAAGGGCAAGGAACAAAGCTATAGGATCATGTAAATACAACAGAGAGGAGAGGAGGGACAAACCCAAATGTAACAAAGGTACACGAAAGAAGAGGAACAGAAGTATGGGTGAAGGGAGGAAGTATATTAGTGACCTATTATAGTATTTGGACGTTGTTTGGTGCTTACTACAAAAAGATTATGTTTAATTACTTTGGACTGATTGGAGACATATAAATGTAATTATTTTGATAGCACTGTATTAGAGGCTAGATGTTTTCTTGCTAAGATAGGAATTATTACTAGATAGGAATTTGCAGTCTTGCTCCTCTAAATGCCTAGTTCAGTTATCATCTTCAAGGTTAAAGCAGTTTGCACCAGCTTGATTTCCCCACAAAGTGTTGATTGTGAATGTATCATGTACTTTTGGATGAAGGCCCAATTGAATGAGGAATTTGGTCTCCTGTACTCATTGAAAAAGCAGCAAAACTCTAATAACATTTTGACCCAAGTTCGCATGCTTGATACACTGCCAGGTTAGAATCTATTCCCCAAAAAGTTATTTTAAAAAAATCACAGTTTTTTTCTCCACCAGGTTGTTTCTTTGCCTTGTTCAGAAGAATACTCATGGGAATACTCACAAAATGCTCATGTAACTCATTCCATTTTCTTTCTTCCTCTTTTTTTTTTTTTTGTTTGGTCCTCTCTTTTGTCTCTAGCAAACAGGAACTGGAGAAATATCCGTGTGAATGCTTAGAAGTGAAATGCTGACGCAGTGAAAAGTCTTAGGAGTTTTGGGCATGCGTTGGATTGTTTGTCGTTTGGCTTTTTTTTTCATTAAAATGGCAGGTTTTATCCTACTTGACAGTACATATGGTGTCATGAGAAAACAGAGAATGCTATTTCTTTTCCTTTTGTTCCAAAAATGATAAACAATGATAGTATGAAAGTTCTGCATAAGACTTCATACTCAGGAGCGGATGGGCTTTGCTACAGTAGTATCAAAGAATAACCTTTATGTATCCAGTTTTGAGACTGCCAGTGTGCATCTCTCACTTCGAACAAAAAACTACCTTCACTGCAATTGTCTGTGTCAGTTTTTCAAAACACTCTCAGGTTCCTTAATTTCTCTAATAAATTTTTGCCCTTTGCTCTAAACTTGTGTAAAGTGGGACTTGACAAAACTTAAAAAACACATTGAAATGCTTTATTGATTCAGTGAGGTTTCACTTCCTATTAGTTTTGCAGCTGCCACCATTTGGTGTCTAACCCGCTTAGATTAGAGGAGACACGGGACTATCAGTTACTTAGATATGTCCTGAGCGATGTCATGTGTTTCAGGCTGATTAAAGTGGTTGTGTCAGGATGCTAGAGACTGGGTGTTCCCAAAACAGCAGTGCAGTTTGCCCACACCATTATTTATTTCTTTTTTTTTTTCTTCGTGGAAGGGCTGTTCTTTGTCTGTTGGGAATAAGGCTGAGTGTTGCAGCATAGCTAGTACAGCTGACCAAGCTTTTCTCCCGGTTCTCAAAGGAAAGTGAAAGGGGAAAAAAATAAACCAGTTTGGATTGTGTCACAAAAATGGCCTCTCATATAACCTTTAGCCAGCAAGGCTTGGCTCAAGTAGACAAGGCAGCTTGTCTACTTGGCAACTCAGTATAGCCTGTGTTGGGGCAGTTCTTTAGAACTTCTCTTGTGTCAGATAAACACTGAATCAGTCTTTGGTTCATCCAAGACTTTGTTTTCAGTTGTCAAAAAAACCACTATAAATTGTGCATACCCAGTAGGTCAGACCAGAAGATAGATATCTTTGTATTTTTTTCTGAAAATTGCTTTGATCTGATTTTTCCTCTTTGAAGGTGTTCTAACAGCACCTCTTTCTTTTGTTTTAAAATGTAGCAATTTGAATGAACCAGTGTCGCTGTGAGATAGCAAACATCAGAGAATTTAGTGGAAGTATCCCTTACATTATCACATTATTAATTTTGTGTATATCTTTTGGGAGACTCCTAAGCCAGCATTATTCCCTGAGACTGAAGCTTTTCCATATGCTGCTTTACAGTATGAGACATAATTGTATATATGGCTAAATGTTTCTGGACTTTTCACTTCAGGAGACTTTTTTAAAAAACTTTGTACTTACGTGGCTTTGCATTGGAGGGGAGAAACACAAAGGAGGGGAGGACAAGGATGAAGAACTCATAAATAGTCTTTCTGTAACACTTGGGATTTCAGTTGTGTTCAGTAATTCTCCACTGTTGGTATGCCTACTTGGGCCAGACAGCAGTAACGAAAATGTTAATTGATTTTTACAACAACCCAGTCCAGTACTCTGGCATTTAATGCAGGCCATATTCAGCAAAAGTAAATAGAAACAGAATAAAGGTAAACCATATTAGTATTTAGATGCCTGTGATGAAATGGGAAATACTCCATGTGTCTTAAGGTACCAAAATCCAGTTTGCTTGCTCTCTTCTGAGGCTTGAAAGATACAGCGATGGATCTAATGATGGGATTGCTCCCCAGCATACTTTGTGCAAGCTCACTCTCAGTCTGCATGTGATGGTGAGCCAAGAGGCAGAAGTGGTCCCACTGAAGGGACCAGCTCTTCCCATGATCACACCCCAGGGATGAGCACTCCAGCTGCAGCGAGGTAGGAGGTAGGCAGAGTATTTGCGTTAATGCAGTGCTGTCACAGAGCTAATGTGCTGTGCCTGGCATCATGCACCATGCACACAGTTGCAAATGTCTGGCACAGAGCTCTGTGAGCCTCCTAGCTCAGACCTGGAGAAAAACACAGCTGGCTTGCCCAGGCTGATGTTTAATCAGAATATTCTGAGTTGGAAGGGACCCATGGCAAGCCCATCAGCATAACTAAGTTACCTCATGCTTGATGCAGCCAGTGTTAGAACCAGTTACTTTGTATTTTTCTGTGTAAAATAACACCAGGTATCTGAGCATCACTACTGCATCCACCAACACAGGCTGGGCCATTTCTCTTTAAAAAACCCAAAGGGCCAGTGTTGACTCCAGATATGAGCTGCACAACACAAGTGCTAAACCCCGCTCTCAGCAGCGGTGCAGGCTGCTGGGGTGTGAGTGAGGCATTTCTTCCTTCTTCCTCTCCCCTCATCATGTAACTGGGGTATTTTGTCAGCCTCTGTTTAATGTGCATACTTCTCCCTTGGCTCTTGCCCAAACTTGAAGGAGCTCACTGCTTTCCTCAACCAAGGGCTTGTCTAAACAACAATGTTCTGGCTGCTTTAACGAGTGTTGTTCAAGTGCTAAATCCCCCTAAGCCTTGTGGAGTTACATTAGTACAAACGTTGTTTGGAAAGCAATATCTGCTTTAAAGCACCTTTCTAGGGCTGTGTACCAGGTGTCCACAGCAGCGGCAGCATGGAATAAGAGCATGGTTTAAGCTTGCTGTATAAGACTTCAAAGTGCAATACTGGTTATGATGGTTTTATAGAAGCTTAAATCCTTGGGGGTGGGGGGGAAAGTTGATGGTCGGACAGTTGACGTTCGAACAGACATCAAGCTACTTAGTTATTTCCTGGTATGTTTCTTGTTGCAGTGGGCTGGAAGCAGCCAGGATGTTTAGTGATGTCTTGCTGGTGTAGAGTGACCTGGTCCTTTTCCTCCTTGTCTGGGATCTGCAGTGTTGTAGAGATTCCTCCTGTGCAGTATGGTTGCTATTTACCTGCTAAGATGTTAGGACTTGTCTACACCAGAGCACCTTTACCAGAGTGATTATGCTGACACAGCCTCAAAGCACTATAGCAACCATTCCCTCAGCTGCTTCATAGCCTTTGTATCTGAGGAAGCTGTGGTAAAGCAAGGCATCCGTAACTGTGTCTGCAGCAGAGTTTCTGCAAACAGGTGTCTCGGTCCTGTGGTGTTTTCTTTCACACCCTTCGCTGAGCCTGTGCTCTTAGGAGCAGTTTGGGGAGCTCCCCCCTCCAGCTGGAGGGTTTGTATTACCCTCTGCTGTGCTGGCAAAGTTGTGGGGTTTTGTGCTGAAACACACCGGATTAGCTGGATCGCCACTGCCAGGCAGGTGAGCTGGCCTCTTTCACTTCCCTTTGGTTTCATTTGCAGAACTAAAGAGGTTTTATTTCCCTTTCTGCCAAATAGGTGTCCCCCATGCCCCCCTCCCCTTTGTATTACTGAGCTTATCCACAGACTCTCTAATTTTCTGCTGATTTATTCCCTCCTTTATTCATTATTTGCTTCGGATCACTGCCCTCCTTACAACTGTCTACAGACCCATCTCCTTGGAAACAGCAAAACTTGTTTATGTGAAAGTAATAAGGAAAGTAATTGATGTGTAGCTGTGCAGGCATGCGGGGGAGCCATGTTCCACTGGAGGATGTTGGAAAAGCAAGTCTCCACTTAACGCTGGCTGCCAGAAGGTTGGATGGTGTGAGCAAAACCCACCTTCTTCCTCTGCTGTTTCCAAAGTTGCCTTCCTTTATTCACAGCCCGTGCATATGCTCATTTTTATGGACTTTTTTTTGCTAGTCTTTTTTATCACCAATGCAAAGGGGTTGAATAGCAGCAGGAAAATTTTTAAGTTTTGCTTATCTCTTATTTTTTGGAACTACGTACTGGTGCACTGTGCCATGCCAGGACCATCTCCTCTCCTGTCTTGGTCCTGACCACCTCTGTGGCCACAGGACTTTCTCATCCATATTTTGAGGTTTCTCCTGCTCCTTGCTTTGTGCCTTTCACTGCCATTGCCCCCTGTGCTGTTGGACATGGTCAATAGACCTGGCTAGCTGTTAAGGTCAGGTGTCCCTGGATGGTCTTTCCCAGTCCTTCAGGACAGAGGTAGGGAGGCCCACAAACAGTTTTTCTGGCCATAAATGTGGTGGGGTCACCAGGTGGGACCTCTTGCAAGAGATGGTGGGCAGCTCGGCTGGCTGCTGCTGACCCAGCACTGAGAGCTTGTGGCCTGGACTTGGGTAGGATGGCAGTGGGGCCCCATGGAAAAGATCTGTGGCACAAGGGTACCCTGGATAGATTCCCTCTTTGGGACCAGGGCTGTTCTGAATGGTGTGACCTTGGGGGTGTTAGCACACAAAAGTGGTGGTGTTTGGGAGGCCTCAAGTCAGGCAAGCCCTGGCGAAGAGATGTTCATGTTGATGTCTCTGTGATGACAACTTGGAGGAAGAAAGAAGGATTTCTGCTTGCCTTCAGTTTAGTGCATACCTTTAAGAGGCAGTGTGGCTGCAAGATTATTTTTTGGGGTTTTTTTATCTGGCCTTTGAACAGGCTAAGAGCAGTGCTCCTGGAAACTTTTTTTGTTATTGAAAACTTTTTTCTCTGCTCGCTGCCCAGTATGAATGGGTTTTCCTGGGGTGTGCTTCATCAGCAGGCTCCAATCTTCATCTATTTCTTCCTCCTGTTACTAGATACCTCCTTTGGGTGATTTTCTTGGGGACTAACATTTGTAAACAGCCTTACCAAGCAGGAAGACTGTTCCAGTCGCATGCCTTGTGTTTTAAACACAAGTGATATTGTAATTGTTATATCACCGAACCTTCAAATAAGCTGTTTTTCTATTAGCTGAAGATGTATAGACTCAACGCTTCTTACATTTCAAGTGAAATGCTTGATACTACTTTGATAGATAGCTGCAGGATGATTTCAAACTTGCTTTGACTTCCTAGAGGCTGTATTAGCCTAAAGCACTTTCTGCACATTTCACTGTCCATGTCTTGCATATCAAGAAAAATCGCTATTTGACAGGGTGTGAACTGTCTTCAAATGGGCTTCTCATAAAGTAAAGAATGTGAAAGGGTGGAACAGAAAGGGAGTGAAAAAACAGGACTTAAAACATGCACCTAATAATGGAGAAAATGCTGTGGATATTGCATATTAAATATCTTCCTGTTATCTCAACACTAAATGTGGAGACTTATGTCTTTATTAGGTAATAATGGTACATTATTTACCATATGTAATTTGGTTTTACATCCAAAAAGATGGGGAGAAGAGCACTAAGGAGGCTGCAAATGGAAACTGGCTGTAAAACTTGGAATGCTTGCTCTGCAGGGAGCACTTAGAGTAAAGACACTGAAGTCTGTAGAACAGTTAGTAGAAAATGCTGTTAATACTTGGGTTTTAAAAGGACAAAAATCAGCATAAGTTATTAGAAAGCACATAGAAAAACCTTCGAAAATTTTGGTCAGTCAAAGGAAGCTATGTTTAGTCTTATGAAAGACATTGTTTTGGAATTGCATTAAAAGACAGGATTCTTCTGTTGGGGTGTGGGTATTATTATTATTGTTGATGTTGTTGTTATTATTATTATTATTATTATTATTATTATTATTATTATTATTATTTTGCTGCACATAATCTGGTTTTATATAAACAGAGCCAGGGACTGCCCAGTGACATACTTTTGAAAAAGAGACTGATAAAGAAATAATAGCATTAAATATCTCTCTCTGCAGGCTATGGATTCTGAATCAAAGAGCAGTTTCATAGGAAGCTTTCTTCAGCTACCAGATCAGATGCTTCCTGCAGCCTTTGTTTATAACGAATCAAAGAAGTTGGCAGCTGCTGCTGGTGACAGGCCTTCTCTCCCAAATAACCAAGGTATAGCCAAAATATGTCCTTAAAATGGTCTTTTTAATTGTTCCATGTGAAATCTCTTGAGCAAACTCCCCATCCTATTTTACTGAGTTCAATGACTTGCTACAGTTATCAGTGTGACATTAAGACAGGATGTATATGTGTCCTGAGGGAGTAGTCTCCCTGAAGTCATACGTCTAGAATGGAAACCTCTGCAAGTCTTCTAACATCCTTGTAAACTTTGGCTTTGAAATTTGTTTAACTTAAAATCATCAGACTTCCTCCAAAAGCAAAGGAGAATGCTTCGAACTCGGTAGAAGCAGTTCATGACTTCAAATACAGTAAAAAAAAGATCATTAGTATGGTACACTGACTTGAAATTGGATTTTCACAGTGATATTTGTCCTCTTCCAGCTTAAAATCACTTCTAAGGTTTTTTTTTTCGCATGGTGTGTTTCCTTGGGAGAACTTTTGAACAATTCAGATTCTGAGGAAAGTTGGCAGTTAGTGGAAGTTAGCTATGGAAGTTAGTCCCTATGAAATATGGTTGTCATGTGCCTTAGTGGGTGACTACTCTCTGGAGCTCACAAGGCAAATGCTCAGTGGCTGAACATGTCTGGAGAGCCTGGGGAATCATGAGGATACCCATACTCAGACCTACTATCATGGACAACTTTGCAACATTGCACAGACATAGCCTATGATGCTAGTGCAAGTGATCATTGTTCCTCACTTGAAAAATCTATGGTTTCTGTAGTAATCTTGTGTCATACAGAGTTTGGGCTTTTGGGATTACAGTGATTAGCTAAGTGGTTAAGGAAATATTTGGCATACCAAAAGAAAGATGGAAAAGGTGGTGGTCCCACTTTATCTTTCTGCTTTCTGGTATTTGCTTTTTGTTTTGGTTTGAGTTTTTGTTTGCTGGGGTTTTTTTTGCTGTTGTTTTGTTTGGTTTGGGTTTTTTTTTTCTTTTTTGTTTTTTTAATGGGTCTATGATAAGATGGTGAAAATTTGCAATATTTGATGGTATTCTTTTTATGAGAGAGTTTGAAATAGAGAAGCTATGAATTATAAAATGTCAGAAAATAAGCTTGACTTTTTACAGAACGTCTTAAGCTTCCACAGGTGTGTATACTTTATGGAGAGCTAGGAAACTTTTTCTTATAGCTGAAATTGCAGCTTTTATTTTTGGTGTCATTTGACACATACTGATTTGAGGCTGAAAGCAAAATCTTCCAGACTTGTTCCTCTGGTTTAAAGAATCATCAAATACAAGATACTAGACATTGAAACATTACCTTTGGAACAATAAAGTATTTAACAATGTATCCTTTGCTAAATTGTCCTTTCCTAGCTAATTTCTCCCCCTGTTCTGAGCACGTTTTCTCTTTTTAATCTGTCCAGACCAGTTGCATTACACCAGAACTTGTGACCTCACTTGGATACCTGTGTTCTCTCCTTGTGTTTAAAGAGAAGCCCCAGGGTTTATTATATTCTATTTGCCATGATTTCTTTTTGCCTGCTTCCATTTGGAGTGAAAATAGTTTTGCTTATAATTCCAGAGCTTCATACCTCAGTTATGCAGGAAACACATCCATTTTCTCCCATGTATGTTCTGCATGTTACTGTACAGCTGGGGAATGTAATTAATTTTGGGAGTGATCCTAGGAAGAAAATTTAGGTTGTGTATTGTAATGTGAAGTGTTTTCTAATGATGATGATCATCAACATTAAAATAGGAACTGTTACTTAAGGTGTAGCTGTTATGTTGTTTGCTAGCTGTAGTGGCAGCCCTGAAAACTCTGCAAGAAAAAATCCTCCGTCTAGAGCTGGAGAAGTCACAGGCTGAAGATAACCTGTGCAGCCTCTCCAGAGCAGCTGCTCAGTACAAGAAGGTCTTAGAGCATGAATCCTATGAGAAGGATGCAGCACATCAAGAACTGATGCAACAGAGGAAAGGTATTTCTTTTGAGTGATAAGGTGTAGCCACAGCAACACTAAGACTGTATAATCCAGGGAGTGTTTTGTTTTGAAAAGCTGCTAATTAATGCAGCCCCCTTTCATTTTTTGCTTCAGGAGGAACAGGAGCTTGATAGTTGTGGATCAAGTTGAGATATTTTTTACGTATATCAACTAAGTATTGCATAAGTCATAAAGCAATTTTAAAGACTAATCATGTTTCAGGTGGTATGTTTGACTCCTACAATAAGCAAGCAGCTGCTTACATAACACTGCTAACTTGAGAAAAGATAGGAGAAGAGAAGAAACCAGATTCTGGTTAGGTATCTGCTGATACAAATCAAAATAACTGCAGTGCTCATGCCTTTGGAATTCAAATTAGGGACTAGCTTTGAAAAAACGTTTTGCTTATATAGAAAATATATTTTAACCACATGACTTGTCCAGACTAACAGAACTATTCTTGCCTGTTTTGAAGACAGAGAATTCCTCAATGAAATGACAGTCTGGCTAAATGTGTAGCTCCCTTTGCTGTACTGAATGTCTTGTTCCTCTCTGTAGATGCAAGTATGCAGTTAAATGCAGCACAATCCCGCTGCTCCCTGCTGGAGAAACAGCTGGATTACATGAGGAAAATGGTCTCCAACGCAGAACTGGAAAAGAAAATTATTTTAGAGCAACAGGTGAAGCCCTTTAGCATAATAACAAAGTAGTGATGTAGTTCAAAAGTATAGAAAAGTGCAGGATCCGAAGTTTTTTGTGGCCATTGTTTTTCCTCAGCTCTGCTCAGGCTGCTAGCAAACAGAAGCAATTTACTCTGACTGATGACAACCATTCAAGAACTGTATGAAAAGCTCCCTGGGTGGAACTCCTAATGAGCAAAACCATGCTAATACTTGCACACTTGGTAGACAAAAAAGCTGCTGGAAGCTTAAGTCGTCTTTGTCTGCCTGGTATTTTTCATCACTTTGCAATTTAAAAAATATGGAATTTAAACTAATTAAACACCTTTACTGTGGTGTGGGGTGGTTTGGTGGGTTTTTTTTTCTGTCTGAAACAATTTCAGTCAGTTGCCATTCTTGCCAATGGAGCAAGAACTCCATTCTTGCTTTTTTTTTTACAGGCTCAGCTTCAGAAAGAGGAAGATCAGAACCGGCTGGAACTGCATGCGAAACTTGAAAAGCTTGAAATGCTAGAAAAAGAATGTCTTAAACTGACTGCTACTCAGAGAATCTTCGAAGTAAGCATGCATGGAATGACAGTCTGAAAGTAATTTGGTGTATTTTTATGGCATATTATTAATAGTACTAAGTTTTGCAAAAGTTACCTCTGTTAAAGCATATCTCACTGAATGCTACCTTGGCTTCATGTGCGTGAGTCTGTTTTCAGTCTGGGCTTTAAGAATTCCTACAGCCCAGTTTTATCCCCACACTACAACTGCGAGCTCCTTTAGACTTCTGATTCAGCATGACAAATTGAAGTGGGACTAATCATTCTTGCCTTCAAATTCAGGACAAGATCAAACACTTAGAAGAAAAGCTTTGCAAAGAAGAGCACCAGCATAAGCTAATACAAGATAAAACTGCTCAGGTAGACTGAAAAGATTTTATTTTACCTTATTTTTTAGTACTGAAGAAAGCTATTCTCTCTGTTCAAAATGCCCTTCTTTTTTATTACATTTTAACTCCAGATGTTTATTACCCAATCAGAAATCCTGGAATACTACCTAGACCTGTTATAAACTACATGTTAGAAAGCTTGCCAGGTGTGTTGCATGTATCAATGGAGAAAGATTCTACTTGGGTTTGTATTAGTGATACCATTCATCAGCCTCAACACTGCTCTAAGTGATCCAGGTAGAAAATTAATATCTAGAAAATCTGTAACTGAATCAGGTAAACCTAATTTACAGTAACTCAAAAGTAGTTCCATATGAAACCTTATATCCCAAGTGAAGTTGGTTATTATATTTGTTTTCCTCCCTTCATTAAGACCTGTAGAAATCTAATATATAGGGCTATACTTGAAAAAACCTTAATCAGTGACATGTTATTCATCAAATGAGATCTTGTATAGTTCATTATTCTGTGAAGCCATAATCAGTCTGCTGGACCACCATCCATCTGAGAGAGGAGTATTTGCCAAAGAGCAAAATCAAAGAAAACTTTTATTAAAGGGGCAAAGTAGTCATATTCCAAAGCTCACTTTGTACATAAGTAGCAGCCAGTTTAAGAGAGAGAGAGAGAGACCATCTATGGGGGAATTCCCTTGGGGTGTGGTGGGAGGTGCAGCGCTGAAGAGTAATATTGGAAGAACCTAAGAAAAGCTGATACCTTAATTTAATTCATCACTGCTGTCAGCTTTTATACCTCATCTGAAGATGATGGGTTTTCATCAATCCAGAAAGCTTTAAATAACATGCAGATTTGTAGCCCAGATGTCTGACCACCTCCAGAATCCAGCAGAATGACACAGCTGAAAACTAGTAGGATTTTTGGTCTCTTGCTTAGACTGCTTGCTGGTGCAGAGCAAAAGGCCTAGTACAGAGATTTTATCTTCTGAGAAACATGGTAAGAATGACTTTCCCAGAGCAGATAGTCTAAACATTTGCTCAAGACAGGCCTTAGGTGCAGTAAACTGAGTGCTAAACTAGTGTTAGTACCATCTTAGTACACTGTGGGATGGATTTAGGTCTGTTGGATCTGGGCTGGGAAGCACAGGGTGTGGTGTGGTTCACTTCCTCTTGATGACAGAAAAGCCAGAATATTCTCACTTTAGTGGTGGAACTCCAGCATTGTGTAGCCGGAACTGTAACACATGCCAAAACAAAGTCCTTGTCCTACATTTAATTGGGAATGATTATCATCCTGTTTATCATGGGCCTTGATAACAACTTTGAACCACTGAGCAATCTGAGGATTGTCCAGCAGGTTTGACCTCAATGTTACACAGACAGGCTTAGTTCTCTCTGTCCCCAGATTGTTAAGAGCCAAATGTTCATATAATTTGGATTTTATTATCAGATCCTCAACATGTGGCAGGATTGGCTTATCTCAGTTGCTGGTTGTCACAGTGGAAAAATACAGCTGCTGCTGCAGCTGAATATGAAAATGAGGAATACTAAGACAGAGCTGCAAGATCTGCCTGATACTCTGCCTTCCCAGTAATCTGTTCAGTTTTTAAGAGTAGCTTATGTCTTCCAAGCAGGACAGTTATTAGTGTCCTTAATTGGTTCTTACCCATGCATGAAAGAGAGAATTAATTAAACCTTGCTATTTCATACTTCTAATATTACATTAAATGGCTGATTTCTCTTTTGCTTATTGCCACAGCTTCAAACAGGATTTGATATAAACAGAATTTTGATGTCTTCAGTAAAATCTCAATGTGAACCTGAAAAGGAAAATGGGAAGAACAAAAAACCTAGGAAGGTAACATGGAAATTTTTATTAGCATACTATTGCTGATAGCATCTGACTTGCACAGAGACTGGAATTTGTGAAAAATGGTGATCTAAGAGGCACTTGATTAATCTGCTGCACTTTACTCCACTCCTAAAGTGACAAACAGTGCTAAATAACTCTTCCCCCCCCCCTTTTTTTTCCTTTCCTTCATTAATTAAAATGGTACTGCGGCTGGTAGGACATCACTGGAAAATCTTCCCTTACCAGCTTTACAATTACCTCTGTTAAAGTCTTACTGCTATCCCCCATGTCCTGTCTTAGCTGCCTTTCAGTTCATCTGGCAAAAATAGTTTTCAAAGTTTTAGCTCAGCATCTTAAGATGATGTGTTTTGGGGGGGTAGCTGAAATCAAGAGAATTTATTTTGCAACACATGTTACAGATCAGTCAGAATTTTGCAACTGTGGTTTTGAAAACTTTAGTAAATAAGGGTGAATTCCTTTAATGTTAGCCTAATTGTTAAACAATCTCCTACATGTATATGGAATAAAATTTACATGTATCAGCTATTGGAAAGTCTTACTTCTTACACATGCAGGAGGGATTTTTTTTTTAAACCAGAAGAAAACTGAGGTGATGCATTTACTTGAATTTTACTTAATAAAAAAGAGTTTAAGATTGTTCTCTTGGGTCAGCAGACTGGAATTTCTTGTCTTATCTTTTCTTATGGCAGAGAAATCCTACAACGAAGAAAATGCAGCTTTCACGATTACATGTAAAGGCTGGTGAACTACCTTTTGTGGCTGGGAGGGTAAGTGAAAACCACTGTCCTCACTAAAGTGGCATCTACAGTTTGAGTAAGGCTCTGTAGTTGTTAATTACTTCTGTAAGGCACTAATAATTCTTCTTTAAGTCTGTCAGCTCCAGCCATTCTGTCAGTGCAAACGTACAAAGTGTGTTGCATATTCTGAAGCATCGCAATCCATGTGTCTCGTCACGAAGACAAGGAGGAGCTACATCTGGGATTTCAGAACACAGTGCACTTCCAAAATATGTATCCTCTTGTTCCACATCACCCACTGCCACCAGGAGCTTTTCAGACCTTCTGTTGGCCTTACAAGATGAGCTGGGCCAGATGAGCTCGTGAGTACCCATCCCTGGTGCTGTGTGTAGCCGTGACTTCAGCAGTAGCCCTGGGGAGCGACAGGGGTGCTGTAGTTAAGCCTAGCCTGTTTTAGCTGTGAGGCTTCTTGTTGACAGAATGACCTGAGCAGACTTGACTGGTAGGATTTTTCTCATTCAAAAAATTCTTTCTGTCCTGGTGTTTTGCTGGTTTTGTTTTTCTGCTTCCACATCCTGTATTTAAACAAGCTGCTACTGAAGTAACAGCTGCAGCAAACGAAAAGCCTTTCAGACCTGTGCTTTTTAGAAATTTTAAACATATTCTGAGATATACAGAGTAAACCAAAATTTTTCTCCTGGAGAAGGCCGCAAAGGTGGTGCTAATATTGAACAGGCCTGCAGGATGCAGTCAGTCTGGGTGGTGGAATGGGTTAGTACAGCTCTGGCATGAGCAGTCATGTCACAACATCTGTCCTGTTTCTTTGTACTTACTCTGTGTTCTTTCCTTACTGGTGTACCTGCTGGGTCTTTGTGCTGAGTCAGTCTGGTGCTCATACCCTTTGCTTGTTGATAGCAGGAGAACCTGCTGGTCCTGTAAGAGGGTTGTGAAAGAGGGACAGTCTCCTGCCAGAAAATGGGCAGGGTGTGGAAGAAGCTAACACTTTAGATGGGAGTCTATGTATATTTCTAGCCATGCAGGTAAATGTGGATTACAACCTGTTGTGTTCTTAGGCACCTTCCCATTAATGCAGGCTTGTGGGACTGTGGGCCAAAGCTCTATAGCTGGTCATAGCAGACATGTCAACATGATGAGCTGTGGTTTGAACAGAGGAGGATGTGCTGATTAAACCAGTTAGGATGTTGACACTGATTTGAAATCCTTGATATGGCAAAATTTAAACTGGCAAGCAAGCTCATGTTCAAAAAGCAATGTCTGGCTTACTCATGGCAGTTCAAGGACAGGCATTTTTTTATAGCAACAACCAGTTGTTGTTGCTTCAATTAAACTGTCAATGAGAAGCAGTTACTCAGAAGTCAGAAAAGAAGCTCTGACCTTTGTAAAGGGATTATTAATCTAAGAGGGGGTCTCTCTCTTCAACTCATTCAGGTATCTGGGTATCAAGATTGCACCATTTCTTTTCCTTTATCAGGTTAATTTAATTAAGCAGCCCACTTTGCTGTAGATCTTTTCGAGTAGAATATTGTAATTTGAATAATTTGTCAGAAAAATTGTAACTCGGATGTACTAGTTTAAAAAATACTTGTATATTACACTAAGCCTTCAAAATCTGTGCTAAATTGGGCAGGAAGTGAAAATGTACTGCATAGCTGCTGTTCACTTTCAAAAATCTCATTTTGCATACTATTACACATGTAGTTGTTATGCCAGTGGGAAGAGGGAGAAGTAAGATGGACATCAGCTAAAAATTTGGAACAGGACAATCAGACCCATGGGAAAACCTTTTCCTTTTCTCATGTTAATACATTCCAGATTAGTGTGTATTGTGTGAGAGTGGAAATAATGCTAAATTTCTGTACTCTGCACATAATGGCTAGCAACTCCTGCAGGAAGAAATCCTAGAGACTATATCATGAATACTTAGATTGCCATTCTTGTCTTTAATAGTGAGCATCAAGAACTTCTGAAGCAGATACAGGAGACTCAAGACACCCAAGCTTGTGAAAACCTGGAACAGGAGCTGGATTGCCTTGTAAAACAAATGGAGATGAAAGGAAAACTAATATCCAAGCTGAAAAAGCATCAGGCTACTGTAAGAATGAAATGCAAAGTCTCTAGCTAGTAACATTCTAGTTGAAAGGCTGCCACAACTCTGCCTCCTGTTGTCATCAGCTAGAATGTCACTGGACTGTTTTAAGCGAAGGTGTTCCAGTGTGGGTGATTATAATTAGACTGCTGTCTCATTCTGATGTACCTCAAATTCCTTCATTTAATCAAGAAAAAGTGCTTATGACTGGCAGTTAGGAATGTATGCTGGTGGGAAGGCTTCCTGCCCTGTGGCAGGTCTGAAATACAGAGCTGGGTTGCTCTATCTGTCACTTCTGGTCACCATGTTAAGACAAACTGTTGAAATTTCATTCCTTTGTATCCTATCCCTCAGGGGAATGAGAAAATAGAAGCTGTAATTCCTGTACAGACCTGATTAACTGTCTTTTATATTACTGAAACATTGAAGCTTTTATATTAATTAGTCTGTTGACCAGGGCTTCTCCAAAATCCTAGCTGGACAAGCCTTTCAGTTTTATTTAACCCTTAAACTGTCCTCATTCTGTCAGTATTTAGTTTAGAGCCATAGATAACAACTTTTCATACATGCCTATATGTATTCAGCTTCTGTAGCTGAACAGCTTAACTCTTTTGTAGGAATTTGGTTTGAAGCACATGATTAAACATTCAATTCATAGTTCTCTCTGGTTGCTTTCTGCTTTTTCATCTTATGTTTCAAGACAAATAGATTCACCTGAGAACTTTGCTTATACAGGAGACAAAATAAAACTCAGCGTGAGACTTTATGAAAGGGGGAGGTGATAGTTAATATAATCTGACCAATTTTATTCCCAATCATTTTTTGATAGATTTTATTCACTTAAACTTTATATTGTCCATGTAATTGCAAGCATAGAGGTGCTTTATGTCATAGCAGATGTGTCAGATTTGAATGTTAGCAATATGGACAAAAGGGCATTGACTGCTGCGTCCTCGCTGCCTCTCTTGGCAATGTCAACTGGTTTTTTGATAAAACTCTTATATTCTTGAAGAGCCAACAATTACAGTATTACTCTTTGCCTCAAAGTCTTGCTGACTTCACCCTCAGGAACCTAAGACAGTAGACAACAACTGCACCTTTGTTTCTTTCTTTTGCATATCTTTATGGCTACAGCTTGCCTTTGTTCTAGGATGATGAGTAGCACATACAATGTGGTGCAACCTTGTTGTCATCTTTGCCTTTTATCAGTGTGCAGATCTTCTGGCAAGTCCTCTGTGCTCTGGTACAGCCTGGTCAGAGCACACCCCTTAGGGTCATGCTGTAAATAATAGTGTCTGTATGATTACTGTCCATCATGCCCTGGTTACCAATACAGGCCATTCCTCTAACTCCTTGGCCTACATTGTTTTTTCTCTGGTGCTTTTGCACACAGACATTTCTATTTGTATTTTTTACAGACCAGTCTTAATATTTCGGATGCATCTTTCTGTTTCTAGAACCTGCCACACTATAAGTGCCATGCTAATCTCTGTGTTTCACAGTTAATAATATGTTCTAGAATGCAATTAAAGTTAATTATTTTTAGAAATGGACTTAAAGCCTAAATTGGCGTTTGGAATGCTTCCAGCCTAATTTTATCTTTGGGAAGTGACCTTTTCATGCCAAGTGCAAGTCAAGACTCATTATTTGACATTTTAAAAAACATTCCTTAGCAATTAACCCTATCTGTTCTTTTTTCTGCTTTTGTTGAGGAGGCTTCAAAATAAGCTGCTTAGACCCAGTAACTGATAATTAACAATATACATTTTAAAGGTTTATTGGTTGTTTGGTTTTTTTATTAGGGTAGTACAATCTGAAATGGAAAGACACTATTGTAAGTATAGATTATGAAGAGATGATATTCCATCTCTCTCAAGCAAGTATTTTTATGTTAGGGAGCGATGGGATTCAACAACTACTTGAGGGTGGGTGAGGTCAGTTTTCTGTGGTTTCTGTATGAGCAAGGCCAGATTTCTGTTACAGTGAGACAACTGTGCAGGGTTACTAAGTTTAAACTTTTCTTTTCTTTTAATGTCCCTTAGACACCTGTAGTTTGAAGTTCGGTAGAAGTCCACAGCTCTAGGGCTGTGGGTCTTTGGCATATGTAACATGCTAATTAGTATTTTTTTTCCTTAGGTGCAGAAATTAAAGAGAAAAACTCAGAAATTGAAGCAAGGGTCAACTCATGTTAAACTAAAGTGTGGTGAACAAAAGGAAGCAAAAGAGATGGCAGTCACTGTAAAAGAAAGTATGTCTACACCTTGGTCTGGGCAGAAAAGCAGAAGCTCTCTTCAGCTGTTAAAAGCTGTGAGGAAACTTCAGTTATCTCTGAAAAAAGATGATGTCATCTGAGAAGAAGTTCTGGAGTTTGCTATGTTAGAAGTTTTTGAAGTTGTCTGACATCTAGTAAATTTCAAGTTGTACAAAATACCTTTTAAAAATAAACTGGATACAGTAGACATGTACATTCTAAACTGGCTACTTTCTAGAAGGTTGGATTGTTCACCCTAGCATTAACTTCGTGTAGTATAGCTGTAACTCAACTACACTTCCTTGTAATAAAGTGTTTTAATGGACTAATGAAATGTTATTATTTGTTAACATGTCCAATAAAATTTTATACTTTTTTACACTTAAAATAGTATGTGATCTTTGGTGTCCTATTTCCCTGTCTGCCAAGGAAATATTTAGAGTTTGCTTTTCCAGAATGAATTGGGCTAGTACTTCTGTAGAAATAAAAACAAAAGCCTTCCTATTCTCTAATAACTGTAGATTCAGATCACTGTGAATGAGGCAGAAGAGGTATTGTCTTTTTATATATGTTTTCATTATTATTAATATTATTACTTTATGAGCTCTATTGACAGTCTTGATATTCGGGACAGCTGGGGTCTGGAAGCACAACCCATGACTTGGTTTAGCCACAATAATATGGGAGTGTTCTTGATACGTGCATGGGAGGGGACACTGCCAGACTCTTGCGTGCTTGTCTTCTCTTTAACAGAACCTGCTTCTAGCACAGTAGGCAGTGACTGAGCTGTCATAGAGGAGACCTTCAGCTGTGTACCTGTTAGCAATCTTCTTATTTATGGATTATTTCTGGCTTAGAAAAGCACATTGTATGCTTAAAGCTGCTTAGACAAAATTTGAAGCATGGTATTTTTCCATGGTGCAGATAGCTTTTCTGAGATAGGCTTATGCATTTCTGGGTACTGGAATCACTGATACTGGTAGGGATATGGTACATAAATCCCTCTGGCTCCCTCTGTGCCTTGACCTGGTCTTTTTGGTGACTACAGACTCCTGGGGAGAGGGGGTTCTTTTGGAGCTGGAGAAGCAGGGCCCTGGCTCCCCACTTGGGTGGGAGCTGCGGCAGAGGGCTGCAACTTTGGGTCTGTCAACCAGGTATTGGATGGGGCAGTGTTTAAACGATGGCAACATTGAATAGTCAGTCTCCAAAATATATGTGCTGATGGGGGCTGTCCAGTCCCAGAAAAAAACTTGTGTTTGCCCTTCTGGGGGTGAGTGGCTGGTGGGAAAGGGAAACAGTTGAGCCTGGTCCTGCCAGCAGCTGGGTGTTTCTCATCTCTGCCTGCTTCAGATCAGGGCCAGGAACTGAAAATGCTGTCTAGCCCTGAGTCAGGAGCTGGGATTTGAGAGGGGAAAATAGCAATATATGTTATGTGAGCTTACATTGACTGACTGGTTACATCACTTGTATTTCAAATCAAAAGGTTTAAAATACATTTTAACAATTCTTTTCTTCTTTTTCTTTCTGAATCTTTTATTTCTGTAGTGCGTGTGTTTTCACATACCAAAGCAAAGCAGATGCATTGGCTGAGAGCTTCAAGCCAGATACAAAGAAAGTGTATCCCAAACCACTTTGCTTGCTTGAAGAAAGGCACAAAATTTGTTTTCCAATTGTATCTTGGGAGGGAGGGGTAGGGTAGGAGGTCAGCTTATGTATTTCTTTATTAGCATTTTCACAGTCTGAGGCAATTGTCAGTCATGTAAAATAAGTCTTCAAAGAAATATCCATCGGTGAATAATTCTCTAGAAGCTGCATTGGGAAGGTAAGCTTGTGCACAATTGTGGTGAAGTTCAGCTCCATAAGAATTAGGCAGATCACAGTGAATTTTGCTGGGATCCAAATGCCTCATGTCTTTATGCTCCAAAAATGTTCTGGCCTGGAACTCCATAAACTTATATTTGGAGAAAGCACAATGGTCAGAGCAGGCTTCTTCACAAGAACAATATGTTTTTGGCTTAGTAAGTGCTTACTCTATTCTTTTGCAAATCCTTGTTTTGATTGATATCCTGCATGTTTTTGTTTGTCTTCTCAGAAGAAACTGTATATATCTCTTTTTTATTAATGGTTTGGACCTAGCTCTGCAGGGCAGCAGACAAAAACACACAGTGATCCCAAAAAAATACTTACTGGTTTATTTACTTGAAACCTGGGTTCTTTTACGCTGAGTTATGCAAAATTGTGACAACAGGTTTTATTGGTATTTGAATCAAGGGTCATATTTTATAGTTGGATATCAAGAAAAGTGGACAAAAGATGTAGGTCAAACAGTATGATTAAAAATACAGACCAACAAATTGCATCCAAAAAGAGTTCACTTTCCTGCTGCTAATGGAATATGCTAGCACAATTTAATGGCTTGTTACTTGAGCCTGCTGGCAAGAGTTTGTCCTAGGACAAAAGACATTCAGTTCAAGCATGAGTGTTACAATCTTCTAACCAGCAAACTGGAGGTTGGACATAGCTATAAATCCCGTGTGTTCTGGGAATAGAAGCTGGCAAAAACACTCAGAGCTAAATAATCAGGGGAGAATCTTTCTGGGATTTGGATACTGGCTAATGTAACTAAGTGCAGATGTTTATGTGGACTGAAATACATTCCCAGAATAAGAATATTGTACAAACACATGATGATTTTATAGCAGGAAAAAAAGCCAAGGAAGTGAGGATAATAAAACAAGCACTCTTACTTTTGATGAAGCATGTTCTGTTTTCCTCTGCTTCCATATACTGAGGTGGTCAAGGCTGCCTCTACTGTGTCCCCTGCTGGGGCCTATTGAAGCTTCTGCAATTTGCTTGTGTTGTGGCTCTGGTGCTTGCCTGAAAGTCTCCATGGGGTCCTAGGTGAGTGCCACCGTCTGCCTTAGATGAGAGGAGAGAAGCAAGCATTTCTGAAAGCATTACTCTGAGGGAACAGCTGAAACAGGTCAGATGAATCTTATCCCAAATGCCTGGTCATTAGTTTTACAGCCATATCTGTGTTATTTTTATCTGAACTCCACTGGCTACGTAGTGGCATCACTTCTTTTCTCTTGGTTCCTTCTTATTTATACAGCAGAAGAACTGCCTGCTCTTTATTTTCCTTAGCAATTTTTCGTTTAGCTGGTGTTTCTTGCTTTAGTTTGGGCTTCCCAGCCCTGACTTTTGGATTAGGTGCACCAGTGCTTTTTTTTTTTTGGTCACGATAGTGTCAACTGTTCAGTTTTGAGACCTGAATACACACATGGGAGCCAGTAATACCAGATTTTTCATTGTGTGTTTACCACAGAATTATGGTTGAAATGGAACAGAATGTCAGAACATAAACTGAATTCATTTTATGTTGAATATTTTAAGCAACACTTTAGATCCTTAGGTCAAGTGTGTCCTTCTTACAGTGAAGAGGAAGCAGCTTCAAACATAATGCTGCAATGTATAAACAGAGTGGTCACATAGGAAACTTTCCACAATGAAAATGATGAGGTGAAAGCTAAGATGGTGTAATCACATTTAGCATTACACTTCAAGGAAGCTGCAGACCACTTGGAGAATATGTGGAGAAAAAGCAGAGGTGAAGAACACTTGACTAGGACACTTGAGACAAAAAAGAAAGGTGCTGGACTTACGTCTCCACTCTATTTTCTCTAGGTTATAAATCTTAAGAAACACGGGACATTGCTGTAAAGGTGGAGAGAATAAAATTCTGTTTGCACTTATGAATAGGACATATAGTGGGCTAAAATTCAAGCTTTTCAAAGGTAGTATATGTTAAACGCTGACATCTAGGCTAGGAGTCTGTTGAGCATCTGTAATGACCAACCATGTATAAGAACAGGATAAACAAATACCTTTAGGGAACAGATTTACTTTTTCCTGCCCAAGAGCAGTGAAAGTAGTAGACCAATCATAAAACCTCTCCCTGGTCCTACCTCTTTAGGGCTCTGAAGTGTTCCAGCAGTTTGTCATGTTTTGATTTTGGATGATATCCAGGGGGCCTTTTATAATGGTCTGTAGTTTTTCACCTATTTTTTTAATTTTCATGCATTCTTTTTACGCAAATAAATAAAAATTATGTATGCTTCTTGTAAGTAAAGTTATAATAGAACCTTAGAATATCTCGGGATGGAAGGGAGCCATATGTACCAATGGGTCTAATTCCCTGCTCCTTGCAGGACTACCTAAAGCTAAACCAAATGACCAAGAGCGTCATCGAGATGCTCCTTGAGCTCAGGCAGGTTTGGTGCTGTGACCATTCCCCTGGGAGCTTGCTCCAGTGACAGACCACCCTCTTGTTGAAGATCCTTTTCCTAGTGTCCAGTGTTGATACATGAGAATTAAAAAACAGCTCTCCTCCAGTAGGTTTCTCAGCCCTCCCTTCTGTGACACAGGCATACTGGGAAGGTGACAGGATTGTAAAGGATGCTTGTCAAGGAACTCCAGGGCATAGATGTGCATTCTAATATGTGTTTATAGGCTTCATAAGTATCCAGATGGGCTTTTTAAGGGCTTTGGCAATTAAAAAAAAAAAAAAGTGGAAGACAATAGTTTGCCAAAATATGTCTTCTAATTAAATAAATTCTGCTGGTTTAATATAGTCTTTTCATATCATTAAACTTGCCTACTCATAAATTCACCATCTGAGCTGTGCTGAGCCTGACAAATGTTTGGATTATACCAGCTTGTATGTAGCATCCTGTTCAACATTTTTTTGTCTATGGTTCTGTTGGAATTCCAAAGGATGCATCTTGTTTCGGAAAAGAAAGTGAGTTAGTACTGAAGAAAGATTTATGGGCAGGTAAATAAAATGTACACTGGTTAAAAAAAAATCTTAAATCTTTGCCAAGAAGTAACTGAAAACTAAAACCAGAGAAAGTAATATGACTTTTGAAATCTGGGCCTGTAAAGACAGAATGGGAGGGGTTATAATGCTGTTTTCATAGTAGTAGCACAGCATCACCCTTCTTTTATTTGAGTAGTAAAGTGAACCTGGGTCTCCAGCGTTTATTTAGGTGACAACTCCCAGTTAAATTCAATGCCTAATATTTTTTCTGTATTTACCACTTCTTTAGAATTTTTAAATATATTTTTTTAATTCAATGTATGCTCCTTTTGCAGGTGCCTGAAGCAAATGCCCTTGTTATTCAGGCTGCTGTCATGCAGAGGGAGTTAGAGAGCTGGGAATAACCCGGAGAAGGGAGCTTGCTGCTGCTGCTCCAGGTAGGGCTCCTGCTGGCTGCAAGAACCCAGGAGCTTTCTCTGGCCCATCAGGTTGCACTGTGCACATTTGAAAATAAAACCAGTATGAAACTCCTTCCTGAAAACAGGCATGAAAATGCCAGTATTTGCAGTTCCCCTGTATGATATGAAATTTTTCTCTTCTTCTGTTTCTTGAAAGGACAGGAATCTATGCCAGACCAGATGGGCTGGGCCAAGGTTCTCTGAATTCCCTGATGGTTTTGTGCTGTTCTATTACATCTGTGTTGGGGGTTGTTCTTATTTTCAGTTTTTAAGTGAGTTTCAAATTTCTGTGTTCAGTGGTCTTAATTCTGCCATTTTCCTTGTATTTACTGGAGGTGCAGGGGGGTTGGGTTTATACCTATAATACTTCCACTGGGTCAACTTAAGGGAAGTATGCTCTATGAGTAAGTCTAATAGTGGTCTTTGGTGGCTCATTAGCTGTTGTTTTAGTGCTGCTGATGATATATAGGCTGTTTAAATTTCCTATTATGTCAGGATGATATTGTTTATGAATGTGTGATTTGCTGGTTATCTCTGATTTTATTCAAGTTTTTTGCAGACAGAATTACTCAGCTAGTCCAGAGTAAATATTTGCACATACTAAGATGGAAGAGATTCTCTATGCACAGCAGTGTTATTTGACAGTTTTATCCCCTTTATCAGGAGGGAACCAACCTAGGATCTATCATGTATACATCTAGCACAGCAGCTGTTCATGAAAAACAGTGTGTCAGCAATGGCTTTTTTCCCACCCAAATAAAAAGCTATTAACACTGAGGATCATTTGTCTCTAGACATTTACTCTCAGCTGTCTACTTATTATCAGAATTAGCTGCTCAGCAAGATTCACTATTGGGACTGAAATTCCCTTTTCCTCATTGGGTTGGAAATAACATTTGTAAGCACTTAGGAAGAAAAACCTTTGAGATTACTCAGGCTAGGATTTTTCATGCAGTGGGAATGCAATGGCCTTCTAGCTAATGCAAGAAGAAGATTCAGAAATGCAAAAGTAACAGTCTCTCTTTTATACATGAAAGCAGAAGCAGTTCAGTCACATCAAGGAAGAACACAGCAATGCAGTTCAGAGGGCTGCAAGGCTTTCAGTGGCAAGAAGTTTCCTAACAGGAATGAAAAATCCAGTGAATGTAGTGACACAGGATGATTGTTGATTTACACCCAGTAGTTATAGTGTGTCACCTACACTCTCTGAAAGTAGTTTTCTCCAGGTAAGATGAGCATTCTTTGAACAGTGAAGTGTAATTATGAAGCATTCAGAAAAGTAAACAGAGGAAGATCAAATTCAATGTAAGAAATCTATAGGTTTGTAAGTAATGAACTGGCTATGTACATGTGACTTTCAATTCTTTTAGCAGATTGATTTTTCTAGCAAGTAAATGTTGCAATGAGAAGAATTATTTAGGTAATTAATGAGCTCCCTGCGTGCAGTGTAGGTAGGGTTGAGCTGCTTAGATTTGAGGAGATCTGGGATGAGAAGGAGAAAGCTTGGAAAGAATTTTTTCTGTATTATCACTGTGATGATGTTTTGATACAGCAGGACACTGTTGGGGACTGAGACATCTCAATGAAGTCTGCAGACTTGGGGAATATTTGTTTAAGCATCACCTTTTGAAAACAGTTTTGAATGTATCGTTATTTTATTCAATTTCTTTAATTTTATTTTATCAGTGCTGCATGTCATTGACAATGCATTAAGTTCTGGAATTATATATAATTGATAGCTACAGTTAGGATTTTTCTTTTGTGTTTCATTTTGTTGCTAAATTTGCAACTGAACATTTTTTATGCTTTCTAAATGACTAAGAAAAATAACTGATGTGTTCTTAACTCCATTCTCCAGCATTTGACTATCTCTCAAAGCATGAATGTGGCTGATGAGAAATATCCTGATGTGGTTCAAGACAACTGGGAAAAATGAAGAAGTGCTTTAGACAGGAATTCAGATATTTTTAATACTGAGTGTTTCCCTGTTCAAGAGTTTTAATAAAAAATTGTGAGGAATTATCAGCTTTCCTTTAAAACCACAGCCCTAGAGATAATGCATTTGTTGATATGTATTTTCTGAGAAAGGTCAACACTGCAAACATTGCCATCCTTGGTTTGCATGCTTGAGAAATCTGGAATGTGGCTTTTAAAGTCAGCAGGAGTCCTGGAAATCTGGTGCTCAAATTCCAGAGTCTGGAGACCTGAATCTGCAGTGGTTGCTCCTCTGGCCTTACTGTGCCTTGGACTCCAGAAACAGGCAGTTCAGAAGGATATTTGTGGGATCAGCTTGATGGAGAAGCCAAGATGTTGTCTCAATTATGCTAAACCCTGAAACTCACCCTTCTAATTTTCTGCAACAATATTCTTTAAAATATTTCTGTGGGTGGCCTGTTTCTGGATAAACGAAGAGAAGAATGTTCTTGTTTAAAGTTTTATGCTGACATATCTCTAGGAGTCTCCAGACTTTCACTCTAAGCTGTCTGCTTATGATCAGAATTAGCTGCTCAGAAAGATTCCCCACTGGGACTAGGTATCTAGGAGTATCTGCTTGTGGTTATTCTCAAGTTTTCTTTCCTTCTGAAGGAAGGGAGGGAGTTCTTTATGTAGAGTTACTCGTGTGAGTGGTACTTAGCAAACAAGGCAGCGTTCCTGTTGCAGAGTGTTTAAAACCCATGATTTAACCCATGCTGTTACAGTGGGAATGGTGTGGAACTGTAACAGCTCACAGGACTGTCTCACAGGACAAGTACAACCCTCTCTCTTGGGAACTAGGCTGGTGTATGCCTCGTCCTTGCAGGTGAGGAGAGGGCTACCCAGGGTGGAGGAAAGAAAAGGTACTGTAATTTGTTCTCCCTGTCTCCTTTCTCAACTAAAAATCTGTACTGGATGTACCTGAGGTTTGGCACAGGGGAGGAAGGCACAGCCCTTGGATGGAGTGGCACTGTCCAACCAGTGACAATTGATTTGGAACATTGCTAAGGAAAGTACAGATATGTGGTCTGTAGCATTTAGTTAGTGGTCTAACCAAGCTCTGACTGGTCTAATTGGCAGTGCTGGTGCAGCCATTTTTCACTCCTTAGCCCAAAGGGGTCCCACGATGGGGAGACATGGCAGCACTGCCCCAGGAGTATGGCACTATGAGTGGAGGAAGAGCAGGGTTAAACTCTTCATTCCAAATGCAGCCTCTTAAACCTGCCACATAAAAGGGGGATGATCCATGATCTTGGATACAATGAGCTAATAAGAGAAGGGAGCAAGACCTACAACATTACAAAGTTCACCTGAGCCATTCTGTGGAGTAGACTCTTATTAGTACTAAAAGCAACTCAGACATGCTCTGGATCATTTTGATCTTCAATATCTGGTTATCTAATATTTGAGGAACAGTTTCATCTTACCATCATAAGTGTCATTCATCTGCTATCTAGATCTGAGTGTCATAGATGAAACAACAGGATGATTAGACAAGACATTAAAAACAAAGCTGAAATAAAGCATGGAAGAGAAAAACAGATGGCCCTTTATTGATGAAACAATGAGATAAAAATTGTATTACATGTAGTTCCAGTAAACCCCAAGAGTTTTGCTGAACTTTACCAAATTCTATCTTACCTGTTAGGATCTTTGTACCTAAAAGCAATACTTACCAATGCTGGATAAAGAAGAATCAGCTAATACTTAGTCTTTCAAAAGTCTCTGGAAAAGCAGTAGTGGAATAAGTGCTGCTGTTTGTTATGGTTTGGTCTAAGACAAAAAGCAGCCAACCAACCAACCAAACCCCCAGTGTTAAATATACCCATCAAAGAGCTGAAAAAAGGGAAGAAAATATGACAAAACTTACAGGAACACAGTAGTTTTGGCTCTTCAAGGATGAAGTAATACTGATACCCTTCAAAGCCTTGAGCAAGCCTGAGATGATGTAAAGAAGAAGGAGAAAAGAGTTTCCTTCTAAAAATGGGTGTTATGATGCCAACAGACTCTTCAACACTGATACCAGGCCAGTCTCAGCCATCCCCAGTACACCCTCGTTACAGAAGTTGACAATAGCAGCATAATGCCAGAAATCAGATAACAGAGCAGTGATAACCCTGAAACAGTAACATACTCAAAGTTCTCATGGCATGTGAAGGTTTGGGAGGTGTGTGTGTGAGAAGAATGTTGTATACATCTGAGCAGGACTCTGTTCAGGCAGAAGGATTTGTTAGCTGATGTCCTTTCCTAGAGGATAGGCATTCCTCCAAGGACTGAAGGACTGTGGAGGCGCCTTGACCCACAACAGCAGTCTGTCTTTTGGGGTCTGGCAGAAGGCCCTTTCTTAAAAGAGAAATGAAAATAACAAAAATCCACACAACATAGGTTTCCCCTGCCATCATATTCCATTCTCTGACATACCTCTGCTTCAGGATAAAGAAACCCAAGGAATTACATCACTGAGTGGATGAAAAGTAAAGGGCACTGACAGCATTGCTTTCAGACATCTTGCACTCGTGTTGCTTAAATTATTGATGTTCTCCAGCTGGTCTGATTATGCTTTTTGCAGAATCCTGCCACAAGGACAATGGTTTCACTCTGCGCTGGCACAGCACTGAAACCAAGGAGCGGAAACCTCAGTTCCAGCTTCTGCTTTCTCACTTTGATACTGACTATAACCTTAAGAATCTCAATAACTCACTGATGACACTGGATGTCTTTTCCCTGGTAACTGAAATGTACTTCTCAATGGTAAAAAAATAGTAAAAAAAAAAGTCTTCAAAAGCATGGAAGAAAGTTCCATTTAGTACAAGTCAGTGTTTTGCATCATGGAAAATATGATTGTGTTATTTTTGCTCTTGACAGGAAGGAGTAGAAAAGCTCAACTCACCCCCACTAACTCCTAATAACTGCTCACGTTCAATATTTTCAGTATCTTGGTTCCGAGGCCGTGCCTTTGTTCTCTCGGCTCCCATCAGCGTTTTCTGTTCCTTTTCTCGAGTTTTTCTGCCTTTGTTTGGTGTTTCCCTGAGCTGGTTCTGGTGGTTCCTTCCACTAGAGGTCAGCTGCAGCACACCATCGCCCAGGAACTCGCCAACCTCCACAGTTCTCGGGACACCAGCAGGAAAACGCTCCGTTTCGTTTTCATTGTCATCCAAAAGGCAAAACCAACCGAAAATCTCCCCCACGTGCCCAGGGTCCAAAAGAGATGTGTAGCTGTTAAACAGAAATAACAGACTACTTTTAAATGCATGACTTGCCTTACAAACTGTACTTTGTATGTGCACAGGTGATCAGCTGAAAGGGACAAAGGTTTGGTTGCATAAACTGATCTGTAAGCCTTTCCTCAAATTAACATTTGACTAGTCCAGCTGATCTCACTGAGCTGTCAGAGATAAGCGCAGGCAGACATGTTTACCCAGCTAGGAAATGATGCACACTGCCTTCACTGTAGGCTGGCTTAGTTTGTGGCTCCTTAGTTCTTGAACAGGACTTTCAAAGTACATCTTCTCAGCTAATGCTATTCTTACCAAAGCCAGTGATAAGAATTTTGCTATTAACTTTGGCTGAAAAACAGTGGTTTTGAAAATCCTGGTCTTCTATTTGGAGGCACCAGAATTAACAGCAGGGAGTTTTGTTGTGTCTGATGGACAAAAAAGGAAACACAGGACCAGAATGTCTCCTTGTCCCTTTTTTCTTTTCTTTTCTTTTCTTTTCTTTTCTTTTCTTTTCTTTTCTTTTCTTTTCTTTTCTTTTCTTTTCTTTTCTTTTCTTTCAGTACCATCTCCTTTTGTGCTTTAGGTTCTGCAAAACTTTAGAAGCATTTTCTGCAAACAGCAGATGATGAGAACATTTCTAGTTTATGATGCAGAGGTTTCTCAGTCAGAGAGCTGAGGCATGCTAGATGCAGCCAGGACTTTGGAAAAGAGAGATTACAGGATTCCTTATTTAAAGGTAATTGTGAGGAACTTTCCTTTTTCAGTTGTGTTAGTCCTAATTAGTCTTCAGAATGTACCAAGATACATTTCAGCAATTAAAGTCTAAAACGTTTATTTTGACAAATGGAGGGATGATATTTTAATAATTGAGGCCTTATCAAACTACAATATTTCTGTATAGTCAAGAGCCCCTATTCATAGCTGCTGAAAATACAAACTGAATGTGTTGCTCTTGCTTTACTATATATTGCATCCTATATAAAAACATGTAGCAATATTCATAAGTTTTGTGATTACTTTTATGTAAACCAGATTAATCCAAAAGTAGATCCCTGGCAGCAAAAGCTTTTGATGAAACTGCAGCAATAGGAAAAAGGAGATAAGCTGATGGACCTTCATGCAAAATTTGTAGAGGTAATAGAACTTAGAGTGATTTCATTTAAAGTTATTTTAATTTTTTAATTTATTTATTGGACACTTCCAGGGAAATTGAAATCTCTAGAGAAAGGTTTCCTCAGGTTTCTGTATTATGTACTTATGCTTGAATTCATTAAAGATCCATTATTAAGGTGCTACCGATGCCTTAGGTTTTAACTTTTATATTTTTTTCAAATCCTGGACTGCTAGTGTAACTCTGAAGTTTCCTGTAGCTTGTTAAGTGCTGCTCTCTCCTGCTGAGACAGACATAACAAAACCTCTCTAACTTGCTCTCCAAGGACACCAAGAACAAAAACTGTAAACCATCATCTTGGGTAGGNAGTTTCTAGAAACTCTGTTTCTAGTTTCTAGTTTCTAGCCAGTTTAAGGCATCACTACAGAGATATTTTTCCTCCTCTTTCTCAGATCAGCAGTTTCAAAAGGCTGCTCAAACACTTGCATAAATATTCAAAAGCTCTGAAGTTCACCTAAGTCAAGTCAAAACCAGCCCTGGAATTTGTGTCAAAGGGATTGCTCAGAACAACTCTTTTTGTAATGTGACCAAGGTTCAGACCTGTACTCAAAAGACAAGGAGAGAAGCTCTAATAATAAGGTACAAATCAGTGGGGCACAATGTGCCCCAGGGAGCGGCTACTGAGTGTCTCTATTTTGGTTCTAGCTTCACGGGTTCTCTTTATTCTGGTGATATAATGCCATTTTGGGACAATTGGAGGATGTGCTACCAGCCACCCAGCCTCCTTGGAAAAATGGCAGTGTATCTTCACAGATCAGGCCCATTTTGCATCCACAGGGAGCCTGAGGCATCTCTAACACCTCCCATTCATTTGTCCTAATTGCATCTTATTCATTCTGTTCATCCTTCAGGGCTGACCTGCACCTGCCCAGCAAGTTCTGCTCATTCACCCCTGCTGCAGATACTTGAAGGAGCTGTGGGGTGTGACAGGCTGCTCAAGTGTGCTGGGGTCTTGACACGTTTTCCCAGTGAAATTGGAGCAGGTCTGGTATCTTCATCTGTAAAACTGGAATAACAGGAGTGCTCTGCCTCTGAAACATGGGGAAAACTAATGCAGTTAAGATGGCAAACTTAGATGCCCCTATAGAGCTGGATCTATATAAATATCTCATCCAGTAACACTGATCTGGCGTCAGAGGATGAGGTTACTGCCTCTCATTCCCTGGGTGAGCCTGAAGAACTATGAAAATGAGTGTTTGGGGGTGACTTTATGATGTCCCATGTTGCCTGCTCTATGCCTGGAAATGAATTTTGTGCCTTTCTCTGTCTTTAAACCGAGCCCGAGAGGGGAGAGAAAGAAGAAAGCCAGATGAACTTTTTCAAAGCAGATCTGTACTTCAAGGTCACTACTCCTCTCTGTGTTCTTCTGCTGCGGGGAGATAGCTGCTGCTGGTGCTGCAGGGAGGGGAGAAAGCACCCTTCTTGCTTTTCCAGCCAATTTTTCAGCTTTTTATCTCTGGAGAGAGAGGAGAGTTACTTTTTTTTCTGGGACTTCGTTTTTCCTTCTTCTCTTCTGGACTATTTCAAACACCAGAACTCACTGGGAGAACTTTCCACTGAGACCCAGAGGGGGCCTGCACCAAAACACCATCTCCAAGGAGGAGGAGAGAGACCACACCCACAAAAGGACTCTAAAATCTTCCAGGTTTCTCTCCACAGTGAGAGATTTTATTATTTACCATTATTATTCTTTTCTTGTGTGTTTGTTAAATAAATAGTTTTGTTTCTTCTTCACTTTCCTCCAAGGAAATATTTCTTTCCTGAACCTGGTGGGGAGGGGCAGCTGTAACCTGCCTTCTTTTGAGGAGATGTTCCTTTCAGAGCATTTCCCTGAATTTGTCTCAAACTAGGACAATAAGAACACCTTGTAACTCATCTTCCAGTTTTACAGAAAATAAATACCTTCTCTGAAGCTGTGCAGGAGTTGTGCCCCTATGTGCCCTCTTCTATCAATAATCACATTCCTGACAAATGGAAAGTCCTTGATGCACTGTCTCTTCTTTTATTACTCCAGCTCATGTGAGGCTGTTTCAGCCCGGAAATGTCACTGAGCTCCTGGGGTTTCTATTGCCAAAGAACCACTGCTGCAGTGCATTCAGCAGGGCCAATACCTCTGTGCTCAGGCTTGGAGATCCCTGCTGTCTAGAAAGAGGATGGTGGGCTTGTCAAAGAGCCACAGATGATGCTGTGGATGTGTTCAAGTTGAGGGCAAGCATTTGTTTGGGACCCTTTTGGGCTGTTCAGCAGAGAAGCAGTAATGGATCAGAAAATGCTGACTCCCAACCAGTAAGAAAGCAAATAAAGTAAAGACTTAGGAAATAAATGGAAATGTAATTTCAATAGAGTTTGATATTTAATTTATATTTTTATTAAAGGCTTTTTGATCTTCTGCCCTGCCTTTTTAATTTTTTTTCTCCTTTGTTAAGCAAGGTTTCATTTGTTCAAAACAGATGACAAAGGGTCCTATGAAACTCCTGTTCTTAATATTATTGGAATTCCTTTCAATGCTTTGCTAGAAGTTGTATCAAGAAAATCTTATGGATACTAATAACTGCTAAAACATGACTATGTTCTTCAAATTATACTTTTGATAGAAGTGGCAATGTAAAAATCACCTGCAAGGTGAGATATGGTTTTTTTAAATTACTTTTAAAACTACTATTAATTTTATTTAACCTAGGGTTTGGCAGTACTCTGTATATTATTATTCTTCTCCTTGGTTCCTATTTGACATTCATTATTACCTTCATGGGTCTCACAAGCATTTGAGAGAGGACTTGTCTTAAATTACAGAATTCAGAAATGGGATGTTTAGGCTTTGCACCTGAATTTGGCTTTACAATATTTTAACTAATGTAATGGATTTGATTTTGATGATACTCTTAGAAAGATTAGATGTTTATGATCTTTTTTTAAAAAAAATTGGGACCGAAATAAGTTTTCTTTTATGATCCCTGTTTTCAGACCTTTTCCCCATGCCAGATACTTCACAAAAAAACCATTCTTTCAAATCTTGCCACAGCAGGTAATTTTTCTGGAAATTCTGGGTGCAAGCCATCATCACCACCAACAGAAGTTAAACTGGTTTTGCTGCTCACTGAGACAATGAAAATAAAGATAATTTTCCTTATTTTTTCTATTGTGATTGGCTCACCAAATATGATATGGTTGATTTTGATCGTCACTCCTTAAGGATGAGGGGTAACAGGAAACAAGAGAGGCAGTCACTCCCCTCCATAAATCTTAGAAACAAACCACTTCCGTATTCTTTCCAATCCGGTGTATTTCCTCCACATGCTGTAGCTGGCAAATCCATTCTCCATTTTCACCTTGGAGAGGGGGCAGCAGAGAACTTCCTCAAAAACAGAAGAAGCAGTCAGGAGCAGTGCTGTAGAGGCCAGATGCTCTAAATTGATCTTGACTCACTGTGGGATGGGGTCTGGCATGCTGACTCATTCGCCTTGTGAATCTTTTGTCTGTATTTGGTGTGAGAGTGATGGAGGATCTCCAGCATGCGGCAGCAGTGTTTGAAACACATCCTGTGTGGTCAAATGCTACCACTTCTTTTCATGCCGCTACACAGCAGAGCTATGATCATGTCTGGGAGGAGTTTCACCAGATACTTAGAAGGGTAGAAATTATGGATAATGGTCAATTAACACATCTAGTAGACCTTTGTCAGCTTTGATAGAGGGCTTCTCTAACAGATTTCTGTTTGGACGCCAGCCTTCTCCTTTTTCAAAATTCAGTTTCCTGCTACTGCTGCTAAGCTGGAGCTGCCCAGCTGCAGTGTATGGTGATGTGCCAAAGTGTCCTCTGCTCCTTGTGCTCACGAGCTCCAGTACAGCACAAGCAGAGTGAGACTGCACCTCTGTAAAACTAACATGGGGACATGCCTGTAGCAGGACTGGGGTGTGGATTTAGCCACAGGAAGTGTGCCCTAGTATTTACTGAAGGGTAGTGGCCTTAGGGAATGGGTTAGCACATGTGTATGGTGAGAGGAGAGGAAGGACGAGGCATTCCCTGGGTGCTGGAAGCCATCCAGCAGCTGAGCACCTGGAGACCTGAGAGCAAATGCCTGCTTTGGGCAGGGGCAGGTGTGATAGCAAGTTCCTCCTCTAAAGGAGGAAGTGGCATCTGTGGACATTGTTTCACAGAGGCTCTGAAGCTGCAATAGATCTCCACATTTTGGAGAGGCGGGGGGGCGTAATTTCGCAAATGGCCTCGCTGTGGGGGTAGTGGATGAAAAGTAGGACCTACTTCTCTGGTAGCTGGGGAAGTCACAGTATCTGAGTGGCAAGCTCTATGACTAATCCTCTGAAAGTGCAGCTATCCCTTTGATGCAGATGGAATTTGATTCCCTATTTCTTTATTGTCCTTCAGACTCAGAAGACCTTCACAGCTGCTGCATTATGCACAGAAGGATTACATCCCAGAAGGTTTTGAATCTACAGCCCAATGTTTGATTTGACTCACTCTGCCCATGCCTGCACCAGTGGCCCCTGGTGGCAAGGTAGGAAAAAAGTGAAATCTCCTTGCTTTGCTGCTGTTTTTTAAAGAGGAAAGGTCTCAACTACTGGAGCTGAATGCAGCCCTAATGAGAAGGTCTTGTGCCCATGCACATGGCTGGGATCAAGCATGGCAGTAGTACAGGAGCAGGGGAAAGGGAACAGTGAGAGACAGAGAGAGAAAGCAAACAGTCTCACCCATTCCCTCTTTCTTGTTGATTAATCTGTCCCAAGCTTAGTACCAAGCTTGTCTGTGTTAAAAATTATAACCACATTTTTTTCGTCAGGAAAATTTCCTAGTGAAAAAATATTGAAGGTCTTCCTAAGTCAGGCTGACCCGGACCAGGAAATATTTGATTACTAAATGAAAACTTCAGGAAAAAATGCTAAACATTGGGTTGACTAATGCAAGCACATGACAATTAAAAAAACCCACAAAAAACAAAAAACAAAAAAACCCAAAACTGTTCCTCTTTTGTCAAGTGCACTAAATCCACAACTGGGTTGGGAAAGAGTACCTGTTTGAGGGCAATGCAAAGGAATGTGATTTATTCCAATTTTAAAACAGTCTAGTCATCAAGGTTATTGAAAAACTAGAATTAGATCCTCCACAAAGAAAAAAAAAAAAGAAGCTGCTGTCCAGGTCTCTATGCTTTTAAAATAAAACTTTAGCTGCTATCCAGAAATGTGCCATCACTTTTTTCCTCATATCACTCACATTTTTCAGACAGCACTTTTGGTTGTTTTGGAGTAGAAATTTTAAATGGAAATGCTTTATCCCATGCTTAGTCCATATACCTACCATGATATTTAATAGAGATGTACAATTAATGCTATTGATTCAGGAAAACATATTTTAATACTATTTGACCTGGCGGTATTTTAAGTAATAGAGATGGAAGGACCAAGAGTTTCTCAAATTTAAGAAATTAGACCTTTAAAATCAATGAGAACAGGATCAGTGAGGATGGTCATACTAAGTAAGAGAAATTAGTTCACAGATAATCTATCATTGCAAGGATTATGTAAAGAATTCATTGCTTGACAGTTTGTTGTCAAGACTTGCTTGGCTTGAAGGAATTCTTGGAGACAATACACTCATGTCAACAGCAAATTTACAGAACTTCCAACGTAGTCCTAAGTTTATCTGTGCTAATTCTATTAGAAGCTCCGTTAGAATGTCTCATGTTGAGCAGGATAAATTTGACAAGCACCAATTTGTAAAGATGAATTAAGACTATTTTCTGTAATCAGAAAAACTAAGGCCAAGATCAATGCTATAAAAGCTTTAGCTTTTATAGCATTATAGAATTCCAATTTATGGTATCCAAATAAATTTGGTTAGAGAAGATTAAAAGAATTTTTCTTACGTACTTGATTGTCTGAGGCAATTAAATGGATAATGCCAAGTAAATCACTGTCCATAATGATTCACAATTAAAAAATACTGTGTAACTCACAGTGATCTTCTCATTTACACTGATAGTAATCCCAGTTTAATTCCACAGATACTGGTGGAGTAACTCCTGATACTTGTGAGAAGGCCTTGCTATTGATACCAAGGCAGGTGTAGTTGTTTTCCTGCTTGCTGTTCTTCTGCTATTATTTTACTACAGGGTTGAGTGTGCTAGAAAGGAGTGAGAAAAAAATCCAAACCAAGTATTTAATTTAATTTTACAGAATGTTGGATAGAGCATTTAATACATGCTTGTTTTGAGGGTGTTGTGTATACATCACAGTAAAACTTTCCTACAGCCTAGTCTGATGTTACCTCTTCGTTCCCCACTATGATTTTACCACATGCTCATCCTATGACCTGCTGGAGCCCAGAAATCAGTTTTTCTTTTATGTCTGGAGGAAGGAGGATGAACTAGGAGGTCAGACATGTCACTAGCCATAGCTGTGCTGAGGTTTTACTGAAACAGATGTTCTGAATTTCTTTGGAAAATTTCCTTGTTCTGACTCTTCCTGCAATTTTGTCTTTGAAACAGGGACAGCTCTTTCATGCAGCCAAAGGACAAACCACTAGGGACTGGAAAAGAATCAAATATTGTAGAGTTTATAGGCCGTAATAATTTCACTGCTGGCTTGATTGTGAATTCCATCCAGTACGGAACTTCCTTCCCTTTTTATTATGATAAAGCCTATGCATAAAACTGCTTATGTATGTATATATTTAATAAAGCCCAAAAGAAGGAAGAACAATTATACCAACATATTGACAGAAGCAATAGTGCCATCCTTTTCCATTATTCCATACTGCAGGTTTCCATGACTTTCAGTCCTGTAAGCAGCACCAGTCTTCTTTTAGACAACAGACATAGCCAAACTGTCTGCTTTGGAGAGGTCCAGGAGTCTCCTTGAATAGTAAAAAAGTGTAATTACATTTTTCCTGTCTGTAAAAAGGGATAGTTATACAGGCAGCTTGCAGCTGCTAGGGCTAGAAGAGGGCACAGCCACTACCCACAGGGAGCATGTGGTGAGGAGAGGAGCCTACTTGTCCCTTCTTTTCTTATGTCTCCTGAGGAGTCTGTGAGCTAATGGTAAAAAAACTGGACATAAAATCTTCAGAGATCAGAGTTAATTTTTTTTAAGACGGGAGCTGTCATCCAACTGAAAATTCAACTGTCCACTTGCTCCAGGGAATGTGCCTGAGGATCCTTAAGTATTTCAGGTCCATGGAGAGAAGCCTGACCATGAGTGCTGCTGGCCACTCCTTCAAGGCCAGTTGCCTAAATCCCAGCACAGAAGATGCTGCTGAAGGAGGCACGGGGGTTTCTGGTGGCCTGAATGCTCAGCCACATGTTCAGTATACACCAGATGACTGCAAGGTGAGGTACCACCTGAGTCTCCCAAAGCATGTTCTTCACCAGAAGTACCCTATCCAGTGCTCTGGAGCTCCCCATGCCAGCTGTGTTGTGATCAATTGCTGAATGATCTGAGGGATTTAAGGTAACCTATTCCTCAGAACCATGTCTTGCCCTAACAACTAAAACTTGTATTTACCAGTGGTTTGTAACAAACCTGAGAAACTTCAGGCATGTAGAAGTACAATGTGAATAATGACTGCCAGATAAACATTCACTTAGACAGGTGCTGCTGGCTGTGCTTAAACTACAACCTTTTTAAGTGTGGGACTATCTAATACAGCACAGGTGAAATGAACCTGAAAAATCTAGGGCATACTGTAATTTATGAAAAAGCTTGTTTAAGTAACTCCTAATGACTTCTAAAATGCATTATTAAATTTAGGTAGACCTTAGGACTTACTGTTTTTTAATCCTGGATGAGGGCAGGTGGCCGAAGTGAGATAATTTGTACACTTACTTCACAGATTTGAAAAAATAACTACACATGTAATTCCTAAGGCTTATCAAACTTTGATATTTTGTGAATATCCTGAACAGAATCAGTATCTCATGCTGGTATCAGTGGCTTGATATGAGATATAGAGTATTTTGTCTTTTGAGCTGTAGAATTTCTGCTACTTAACACTCATACCAAAGTTCTCATGTAGAAAACCTGAAGAAGCATGATAGTATTCTACAAGGAATTGAACTCTACAGCATTTTGAACTCACATTTATTTATTATTTACTGGAAACTTGTTTGTGTGTTTTTCTCCATACTGTGGCTCTAGCCAAAAAGGAAGTAGGCTTCCAGCCCCCATTTTTTGCTTTTGTTAAGATTTCAAACACTCCATCCACTCCCCAGAAAAAACAAAACAAAACAAACAAAACAAAAAAATAAAAACAAACCAACAACAAAAACCCCCAAAAACACACAATCAAACCAAACAACCAAAAAGCCACCTTCATCCCAAAACATGAAAAATCCTAAACTTATTTGAAAATAAACAAAATGCAGGGGACAGACATGGAGTTGATAATATTTTTAAGGTATCTTTAGTTTTATTTCTAATATGGTCACATTTATCCTTTAAAAATATAATCACTAAAAATTCCTAAATGAAAGATACTTGGAACAAGCAAATTTTATTTTTCCACTAAAGAAATGTTGAACTGACTACTCTTCAAGTTTTCAATTCAGAAAAAATCAGTGAAAAATTTTTGCTTTTGGGAGTTGTCAGCTTTCCAGGGAGCACGCACTGGGACAAAATCTGAATTCCAGATTATATACCTTTGTTTTTATTCCTCTTTTTTCAGTGGCAGAATAAATGATGCAAAGATCACTTGTGACCTTCCATGTACACAATTTCTGATCTGGAGATTACCTGTGAAATACTTCAGAGAGCCCTCGCAATGAGAGTGACATTATTGCACAGGGGCCTCTCTTTCCCCTGGACTAATACATGGATATGGAAATATACTCTTGAACTTCAACTAAAGCCTAAATAAATATTTACTAATCTGATTACAGTTTATTTGCCAGTGAATTTAGAAGCAAAGGCCACAATATTTCCTTAACAACAGTCTCTAATGTGTTTTGTTTGTTTTGTTTTAATATACTGCACAGACTGTCTTTCAAGAACTGAAACAACAGGAAAGCCAATTTACTGGCAAATTACTTGAGACTTACCTAACATGTAGGTAGCATGTGCTATAAACACAAAATATATGGCATTGTTTCTTAAATATGTTATCATTTAATCAAAGCTCAGGACTGGAAGGATACCTGTGTTATGAATCCCTCCACACTGTAAGCTGTGAGCCAGTGTGACAGCTCAGCACACAATCTACATGAAACTGAGACTGAGTCAGCACTGCACCTTCCCTAGCAGGCTGCTTGGGATGATCAGAGGTGTGAGTTACAATGACAGAAGGTCCTGCAGACCAATGAATTACATTTCATTAACACTATTTTCTGTTTGACTTCGAGATTCAGCTTGGAAGAAAGTAGATAAGATATATATAGGTATGTAAATGTTGCTTTATAACCCAAAAGGGATTTATTAAGCCCCAGTAAACCTGAGCAAAATGAGAGGAGAAAACCCAAAACCTGCAGGCAAAATGCATCACACAAACATCCAGTTACTAGATTTGCTGCTAAGATACATAACTGGTTATTAATGTTTTTTATAGGCATAAGTAGTATTTAGAAGGCTTGGGTAATCTCTTTAAAATATGACTCCCAAAACAAGTACAACAGGGAGAAAACCTTCATTTCTTCATTTTCTGGGATGTTTTTTGGTAAGAGATCTCTAGTTTTATAGTCACATATCCCTCTTGCAAAGTGCTGTAGTCTTGATTGAGATGTTTAGGACTAAGAGCAGGAATCACCAAAAAAATAAGTTGAGACCTTGAAAGTGGAAATATTTCAATAAATGTTCTCCATAAAGCTGTTTAAAAATGCAATCAAAACCCTCTTCTATCTGCTGTGGTGAAGTCAGCCCAGTATTTTCTCAGTTATTTACCTCAATCAAGTTGAAATTCATTCTTCTATAAAGGGCTTTGATTTAGCCTTTAGCAAATTCTGCACCCATCATTAAGAGAAGTGAAACAGATAGTTTGTTCAGAAGAATAAGGAAAGAACAGGGTGCAGAGAACTGTATCAAAAAAAGGAAAGGAATCTGACTGGGCTGATCCAACATGATGTTCAAATTAGGTGAACATTTTTCAGGAGTGGCTCATAAACTTTATGGTAAGTAACGAATTCTGATTCAGCATAGATCTGTGAAGCCAGCAAGCTGTTCTTCCCAGCATGTTTAAATTTTACTAAGATTTCAGTGACTTAAGCAAATGGCTTTTCCTTTTCTCCATACTTTCTTTGAATAGAATTTGAGACATCTGGGTAGCACTGGAGATTCTGTCAAGGCAGATGTTAGGACAGACAGTGAAAAGGGAAGTGCATTGTGCATCACTATTTGGCACTGAAAGGAGAATGAAGGTGCATTTCACACCAGGAAATGGCAAAACCAGCAGAAAACCAGGGCCTTGCCTTTGCTTGTTAGATTGTTACAAGAACCAATATAAAATTTCCATGGCTATACCCCTATATCAAGTGTTTATTTATACTGGAAGATTAACTTCAGTAATTATACACCGAGAGACGTATGTATGTAATTCTCTTCGTGGCACTCCTAGCCAAGAAACAGAATCTTTTGAAAATGAACACCACTTCTGCTGACTGCAGTACTGGATTCTTGCCTGGGGTGTTACCAACCTAACAAATGATTCACTACCAAGGTAAGCGTTTCTCTCTTAAACATGCTGAGGGCTTTTTTAAAAAAAATAAGGTCATTGTTAAACTATTCTACTGAACAAGTTCTGATGTCACAGCAATTTGGGACACCAGTCAATGAGTGTTCCTTTAAATTAGTGCTAAAGTCCTTGTGTTGTGCAAGCTTACCTCCAAATCTTGCAAGTGGACCTTAGCCAAGAAGGCTTTAAAAATATGTTGACATTGAATATCAGAATTTGAGACTATTTTTGCCAAACTTGAGCTAAATTAGAAAAAAGAAGAGAAGTTCTACCTTAGTTCAAGAGCTCATCTTCTGCATTTTCATTCCTTCTTGGTGCTTTTTGTGAATTTATATGACTGAAGGAAAAACAAGGCACAATAAAAAATTTGTACAGTGTGTCTTACTCTGTGATAGTATAAATGAAGCCACGGTGTAGGTCTCGTTAAAAACTAATATTTTGGTGATATTTTATTTAGTTGTTCTCTGCTAGTGACAACAGGCCATGTTCCGAGGCCAAATCCACTCTTAGGTCGATTATACAGCACTGAAATCTTTGCAGAGCTGGCTACTCTTTCCTGGGTGTCTCTTTTTCATGGCACAGGTCCACAACACTCAGTTCATGGAGTTTGCAGAGGTGGAAAACCATGACAACTCTCACACTAGTGAGGATGAATAAATTCACATACAGGACCACCAGTGAGGGTTTTACATAATACATGATGTGAATTTAGAGGACCCAAAGGAGATTGGGAACAGCTGCTACTTGTGAGCAGCCAGTATATGAAGAAAGAAAAATGTAAGATATCCACATGTCCAAAACACCTGTGATAGTTGGATTTGCTCTTTTTAAGGTAGGCCAAGCCCATGACTTGAATTGTTGGCTGTAATTCTGCAAGACCAAGTGCTGACTGCATATCTGGGACCTTTCTTTATCCTTCTAGGTAGTTAGGTGATGAATGTTCTACAAAGACTTGACTGAACATGTGGAATTGGTTGTCACATATTGTTAATGTCACACTTTTGCACTTTTTCAGGGTCATAAACATCAAAGTCACCCCGGAGGGAATAATAACAGAAAAGGGACATTTACTGATGTAGTTAAGTAATACAATGAGCAAGCACATCTTCTAGGCACAGGGAGTTGGAAAAGAAAAATGTTAATTTTTTCTGAATGTCTTTTAATTAATGTATTGGATTGCTTTTTCCACAGAACTATATTTAGCTTCCTACCATTTTAAACTTTTCTCAGTTATAAATAAAAATCCACAAATTATTTGATGTTCCAGACTTCCTTTTTCTTAAACAGTAAGATCTGAGTTAAGGGAGACTATTACAGATTTCTAAAAAAGACCAGCTGTACTTCTAGAAGAGTGAGGAGGAAGAAGCTTAGAAACCCCATGGCTGATTTTTTAACTCTGCAGCTCTAAACTTTTCAGATTCACTCTACTTGATTTATCATTTATTGTCAAAAATAGCTCTAATTTAAACAGCAACACAACCCAGAAAACAAAAGCATCAGTTCTTTAAGGATTTCTCATGGACTGATAGCATTGAAATAGCAAAACCAGCAGAAAACCAGAGCCTTGCATTTGCTTGCTAGATTCTTACAAGAACCATTCAAAAAAATTCCATGACTATACCCCTACACCAAGTGTTTATTTATACTGGAAACTTCAGTAATTATATGCCCAGAGATGTATGTATGTAGTTCTCTTTGTGGCATTCCTAGTTAAGAAACAGAATCTTTTGAAAATGAACACCACTTCTGGTGTATCCATAGCATTGATAGTGTTGTTTTTTCCTCCTTTCATAGTAATTTTCAAATCGTGAAGTCTGACTTTTCTAAGCTATACTAAGCTATACTTAGCTTCCCCTCGATCCACTCTTTGTCCTGCTGTATCTCTTAGCAAAATTTATCTTTGAGTAGTCTGTGCTGCTTTTCATTGATCTGAGTGTGAAGGGATGAAGGGATGAAGATGATACCAACAGGATTTGGTGCTGTGAGCAATTAAGCTTCTCTTCACTTTCCTCCCCTAGTGTTCTTGTGTTTTCTCTGGCTTTATGTATCTTGATGTGGGTCTTTTGAACTTGAACCTCACAAAGAATATTTGCTAAAAGATGATGGAAAAGATAGGTTTAAACAAATGGATGGTGTGCTTGTTCTTTTCATTGCAGAATACTCTGTGGTGCACCAAAACTTATGGAACTTGAAATCTTTTCCTGGCCTGAGGTTCCCTGCAAGCAAAAACCACAACCCTGTGCTATAAGTAAACAGAATTGCCACAAGTCCTGGGACTGTAGGCATGTGGAAATCCCTGTGATACTGACATCTGCTTGTTTTCTCCTTTTTTGGATTGTCTTAGGCAACGTAACTTGTGAGCAATTCAGTGGCAGCAAGCCTATCCTTGGCTGGGCACACACCTCTGTTGATCAATGTGCTATGCTGCTTGACCTCTTGACCTGTGAAACTGCTCTCCTGGAAAACTAAAAAGGCAGGTACAGAAGTTCTTTTGTCTGAAAACTGTGATTTGCAATCAGTTCACTTTGGGTTGTGTAAGATTCCCTTTCAACAACATTTCCTGTTGCGCATACACATGGATGCTAGAGCCAGAAATGATATTTATAGTTTATATTTCTAAATATCACTCTATATATACTCTAAAGCTTTTCATCATTATTTAGTCTGAGAAAAAAGTGCCATGCTTTATTATGTAGTTAAAAACAACAACAAACAAACCAACACTAAAATGTTTATTAAGCAATGTGTAGCACTGTTGTTCACAAGTGCTGCTGCATATCCTGAGGGCTCTCCCCTTCCTCTCTCTGAATCCAGAAACGTGACTGTATTTTGGCATGGCCCACAGAAGCATACAGGGTTTGAGTGTTGAAAGATGAAGATTAGACAAGTTGAGAGGAATGGACCCAGAGAAGCTTGGAAGCATATTTCTGTCCGGGGGACTCAGCAGTCTCAAGGACAATGCTGTGAGTGTCGGAAAGTGGAAAGGAGCAGATAAACCACTTCAGAAGCAAGGAGAAATGGCACTAATTGAGGTCGTCTTCACACACTTGAAATGTTTTGTTCTCAGTCCTGGAGTAACACAGGGCAGTTCTCAAAATAGGAATAGTAGAGAGTGTTATGGAATCTCTTGTGTACCCTTGAAGAGGCTTTAAATAGAAAACCTTTTAAAACTATAAGTATGTAGTTTAGGAAATCTCTTAAGGCCACTCTCTCGTTTTCCTAGGGGGGGGGGGGGGGGGAAGAGTGTGTTACAGAGCTATATAAAAGACTGTCTAATTGCCTAGTTCACTATGCTTCTGCCCTCATCCCAACAGACTTCACCTTCCATTGCTCTATAACCATGCTACCTCCATGCATCTACCTTTCATTTTTATCATGGGTCTTCTGTACAAGGAAATTTGCTTCATTTCATAAAGAAAAAGCTCCAGCTAGAGAATAACGAAACCTCCACAGCAACAATACAGTAATTCACTTCCAAAAGCATCACAGAGTATATTCTGGAATTGGTCTCACAACTCAGCTATCTAGGCAGAATTAAATGTACAGATGTGCTGCTGCTGGAGGTCTCACTTTTAGCTGAAATTTTAGCTAGTTTCCTTTCCATCTGAGACAGAGTTCATGCAGATGAATGAGGAAACAAAAGCACTTTGTGCAGCAGCTTAGCTTAATATAAAACTTGCTATTGGTCTATTGTTCAAGCACTCTCTTAGCTTCCTCAGAACAGTTGAGGTCAGGCAGGTCTAAATCAGAGAACTTGAGTGTTGAAATCTGTATTCTCAGCAACCAAGTTACCTCCTAAGCCTTTCTGCATCTTCTTCTTCCAGAATCGTTTGGTTTCAGTATGGAAAGTAACACTAATGCTCTTCTACTTAAGTGTTAATGCAAAAGAGTCAGACCTAGATCATTGCATAATTACATTACTGGTATGTCAGATGAAGACCACTAGATATTCATATTTTCAATCTCCTAACTACCATTTGACCAAAAAGTACTACAATGTCATCTCAAGAGTTCAAACATGCCATTGTTCTCAGAACATTTATTTTTCTGACCTAAGCTGTGAGCATTTGCAATTAAAACTTTTATTTAAAAGGAACTTAACAGCTATTCTTGGTAGAGGACCCTTAAAAAGGCTTGAGTCTTAGTGCATCTTTAATTGCACCTTCAATTAATTTAGAGTTTCTCAAAAAAAAAAAAAAAAAAGTAACAGTGACAGTCATTGCCAAATATGGTAATGGAAAGTCTTGGAAGAGTCAACAGGTTTCAGGTTGAGGGATATCGAGCTTTTCAAATATATGAGAATGGCTTAGTTATCAAAAGAATCGGGTGTTTTTAAGGCAGTAAGTATACTGCCTGTTACTTTTTAAAAGGAAAAATGTGTATCATAAAAATCTTCATGTTTCAGTAGAAAAACCCCAAATATTAGCTTAGTAAGATTTGGAAGAAATTTCTCCCATGAGTGGTTTATTCTGTGTTCTGTTCTTGAGCCTTCTGATGAAGCATTCGGTAATATCCTGTAGCACAGATGTGATGCTGCAGCAGGTTACTGGTGGTTTGATACAGGCAGCAACCTTTATGTTCAGAAATCTCTCCCAAAAAAAGAATTAATATTTGGGCAAATAAACATTTCTGAACGTGCCTTGGAGTATCTCTTCAGCTTTTTTATGTTTACTTTGAAGCTTATCAGAATGCTTTGCACCCAGAGGAAAGTTTCACTTTGGCCCAAGTGATTATTGACATAATGCATAAACATCCAGGGTTTGATCTTGAGCTTCAGTGTTGTTAACACCTACAAAGATGAACGTATGTGTTTGCAACTTCACCCCACTGCTGAGGGACATTGTAAACCAACAAGCAGGTTGAATTTACAATATAGCCATCTTGGCCAAGTAGGTGAAATCCATAATGGAAAACTTTGATTAAAGCCTGCAAGGGTTTACAGGGTTAAGTTGGGTCAGTACTAATTGAAATGAAGTCCATGGATATTTTGTAAATAGAAGGCCTGAAGCTCAAGAGCAGAAAGCTGTCATTTCGACAACATAAGAAATGAAACATTGGAATGATTGCAGAGCTTCATATGTTATGTTAAAGTTACATCTGGTACTGTTTGAGACAACTAGAAATAGTATTTGAGAGGCACGGAAGGAAAATAAATGACAATCTATTTTTTTCTGTAATGCACTGGATAAGGAACCAGTTATGTTTAGAGTTACTTTAAAGAGAATATAAACAAACCTTTACTTTCTAGCACACTTTGAAAAATTTCAGATAGATGGGAATTCCTGTGCTAATAATTAAAGCACAGCATTTCAAATCCTCACATTTTTCTTCAGGTCTAAAAATCTGCCTCAGCTTTCCTCTGTATCCTGTCACAGGGTATTTCCTTTCTCTGAGCTTTGATTTCAGAGGCTGCAGGTTGAGAAGCTTAATTAGCTAACTTTTGTAACATGGCTTTTAGTTCACAGACAGAAGTTGGTGTTTTGGTACCAGAGGCCCCTGTTGTGCTGCTGTTGCCACCAGTGCTTCCACACTGCTAGCAATAAAAATGGAATGTTGCCAGCATCACCAGATTTCAAATTTTGTTCTGAAACAATATGAAAGACTCAAAATAATTTTAGCATGAATGATTCTGGAGTGGGTACATAGATAATTGGCATAAAAACTTTTACATATATATATGTATGTGTAAATAGAAATTTTTCTAACTTCTGTTTAAATAAAGAATAGTTGATTTTTGCCTTGATTTCTAGCTATATGTGAATTTTATTGGCTAATGTCACTGTATCTATTGCTAAGTTTTAGGCAGAGGCCCAAAGGGAATATATCCACAAGACTCGTTTGCTTTTAGAAGCTTCCCCCATGTCTGATGGAGCCAATGTCATGCCATTCCACGATAGACCTACTGCTGCTGGTCAGTGCCAAGACCCTCAGTGACAGTGGTGGTGCCTCTGGGATAACAGATTTAGGAAGGGAGAAAAAAAACCTGTGCAACAGCAATTACAGACAGAGAGAAGAGTGAGAAAAAACAGCCCTGCTGACACCTAGGTCAGTGGAAAAGGAGGGGAGGAGGTGCTCCAGGTGCCAGAGCAGAGATTCCCCTGTAGCCCCTGGTGCAGACCATGGTGAGGCAGCTGTGCCCCTGCAGCCTGTGGAAGTCCATGGTGGAGCACAGATCCATCTGCAGCCCATGGAGGACTCCATCCCAGAGCAGGTGGATGCCTGAAAGAGGCTTGGAGGAGCCTCTGGCCTATGGAGAGAGAGCCCACATCGGAGCAGGTTTGCTGGCAGGACTTGTGACCCTGTGGGGAGCCCATGCTGGAGCAGTTTGAGAAGAACTGCAGTCTGTGGAAAGGACTTAGGTTGGAGAAGTCTGTGGATGACTGTGTCCTGTGGGAGGGACCCCACAAAGGGGTAGAACATGACGACTCCTGCCACTGAAGGAGTGGCAAAGGTAACACGCCATGAACTCATTGCAACTCCCAGTCCCTGTCCCCTCACCCCGTTGGTAGGGGGAGGTAGAGAAAATCGGGAGTGGATAGAGCCTAGGAAGATGGAAGGGGTAAGAGGAAGCTGTTTTAAGATTCGGTTTTCTTTTCATTATGCTACTCTGATTTTGAATGTCAATAGATTAAATTTCCCCATGTCAGGTCTGTTTTGCCTATAACAGTAACTGGTGAGATCTTTCCTGGTCCCTATCTCTCCCCATGATAATTTTGTTATATTCTCTCTCTCCTTCCCTGCTAAGGAGTGGAGTGATAGAGCAGCTTCATGAGCACCTGGCATCCAGTCACCACATTGATTGTAAAAAAATTAGGATCCAATACCTGAAAGTAAGATTGTTTGAAAAAATTGCAGTCTTATGGTGAATCAAGCAATAGATAAAAAGTCTCATGCTATTGAGATACCCAGAAGGAAAAAACAAAGAGAAAAATTCCTCCCCCACCAGCTTTACATTGCCCTTCCATGACAATGGATTTGGTAATTGCCTCTTGCAAAGCACTGGGGCATTAGGATTCCTACAGGTACAGAATATTAAACAGTAATGACGGAAGTAATTACTGACATTAGCCTGGCCTTAGGATTTGCTGCATCAATATCCTGACCTGGTGGTAAAACTTTCCCTGCTCTTTGGCCACAGCCTGTTACTCTTTTGAGTACAACTGCCCAGCTGGATGTGTGTGCACTGTCATTTCACATACGGAATCCACACATTACCTGCAGTACAGACCTGCCCCTCGTTCCCAAACTCGCAGCTGTGCAACACTGTGGATTATGCAGAGCAGCCACAGAGCAGCTGATACACACCCAGAAGCCAAGAGCTCCTTGCCTCAGGTCCCTTCTGAATTCCTGCCTCTTGAGCCCCTTGCCCATATTCCACTCCCCACAGACCTTGTGATTTTGTGTTCGTTGTCTGAGGGTTTATTTCCAAGTGCAGGCAGTTTTAATGGGCAGGCATAATCATAGTAGATGTGACAATGTGGTTAATAAACCATGTCAGCTAATGAAAGAGAATTTCAAACATTTTCTGTTTTCATTAGCAAATGAGACTAGAGAGACAGAAATGAGACAGAACTTGATTCACTGGTCATAAGCACTTTTACATTTATTAAACCTACAGTTCTATTTTTGTATTTGATGTTTGATATCTGACGTGCAATAAAGCATTGTTTATTTTTGCAAATGAAGCTACTGCAAGGTTGCTTATGTAGACTATTAATAAAAGCCTTATTTGAGACCTATTTGTTTTTTCTTTGTTTTTGTTGGTTTTAAGTTCTACTTTGAGGAACATTTATTTAACTGGAGTTTCACCCTTCTCTTGGTTTGGTGCGCTCAATCCCCAAAGCTCTTGAGTGTGTCTACCAGGAACTCCACAGCATCTAAAGACCAAAAACAGACACTAAAAGAGGTAATCCAGAAAAATAAGTACTGCAGCTAATAGTTGATAAGTGGCAAACTATGGAAAACCTATAAACTTTCTAGAGTTCTTGGATTCAAAAGGACTTAAGCTCCATTGAGCTTATGTTAGCAATAACTCTTTCAAGTAGAATGCCCCAGTGTGATCTTGATAGTTCAATTACACTTCCTGGTTAAATTCTAGCTATGTAGTTCTTAATTTATTTACTTATTGCTAATGATTGGTGAAGATGCATTCTATCCACCTTTAAGACAAGATATTTTTCCTGCAAATGACAGAAAGGTAGAACTCTTGACCTCATGATGGCAGGAAGTAGAAACAATCAGCTTAATGAGAAGGAAAATATACATGTTTAATACTGATGTGAGGTCACAATAAGTCTCCAGATTTTGTGTTTGTGTGTGTGTACAGTCTGCAAAAGAAAAAAAAGGACTTGATATTAAAGCAAATATTGTTATAGATGAAGCAAATTATTACTATAATGTCTACCATTTCCTGGTGTAGGACTCCAAATTTGGTTGGGTATAATTTTGATAAATGATAATTATTGTGAATGAAATTACTGATGTTGGATGTCTCTAGCAGGTTAGGGTTTTTTTTTAATTAGTCATCTTAGTTGTTGCTTTCTACTTCTCCTGTCCTCAATGGAAACAGGAAGATGCTGCTATCCTTGTAGCAGCTCTGTAAAGAAGTATGTAAAGATCAGTTGTCCTGTCCCACCCATCCAAAGTCAGAGAATTACGAGAGCACATTGTAAAGTACTGGGCAGGAGAGACAGAATAAAGTTGCACAGCTTCTGACACCGAACTTTGGAGTGCTGTCCTTCCAAATTGTTTTTCCAGTGTAGCTATGAAGATATGGGGAATGGCTGGTGTTGAAATCTAAACATTTATTACTAATAACTGCATGGGTGCATGCACATGTTCTTGTGATCTGTGTGATTCACTGGTCATAAGCACCAAAGAAGAAGCCACTCAGCTATAGCAGTGGCCACACCTGCCATCTGCTGTCCCTGTTGTACAGGCTGGGACAGACATAGAGAAAGAGCATCTTTCCATGCACAGAGCCAGGAGCTGTTCCTGCCCCCACTTCTGCAGTGCAACAGATGATGGACCATTGTCTTTCCAGCTTCCACATGACCAATCTGCAGCTTTTGATCATTTTTCTTTCCTGGGGTTTCTCTTCTTTTGGAGGCTTTCAGTAGAAAAAGGGTCCAGCTATGCAGATCATAGGTGTTTGCTGTTCCCATTTTGGGAGCATCATAGGTACACTGGCGCATGTGCTGGGATGTGCACAGTTTGGAGGAGGAATGGCCCCAGCTAGCAATAAGAGAACCAGGTTACAGAGGTGTATATACTTTAGAGAGGTATATACAGCTGAAAGCCTGCTGAATATTAATTCAAAAGATAAATATCTTGCATTACATATAAAAAATAGATAAAATAATATTTGTTATTGATAAAATAAGCTTTGACCAAAGCCAGATTTATAGGTTCAGTCTTTTACCTTCAAAGTGAAAAACAAAATGCCAGCATTTTTTAGGGGCTAGAATAGGTCAGAGTGGGCACAACTCTGGCCTTGCATGGGTAGCAAGTCAGAAACAAATCCAGTCATGAATTACAATTAATTTTTGAATGGTTCCCTGAAGTATTTAAAGGCCTTTGTTATCTGTATGTAAATGATTTCTCTCTTTCCTTTTTCTTTTCATCCCTATGTTTAGAAGTTATTTGCTGAGGTACTGATAGAAGACCCTATGTTGGTGCTTTGTCACTATTAGAGATGGAAGCAGACAAAGAGAAAGGGCAGGCAGAGGAAAACAGCTCTTTATCCTGGATTCCTTCTACACTCTCCTGGACCTTGTCACACCCTGCCATCGGCTGATGGAGTTGGCAACAGAGAAGACATGGTAGGCTAGGTTAGTGCTGTTTTAGCTGTGGTGATTTCAGAGAGATGTAGTCTGTAGGGAAAAAAAGTGAGTTCTTTTAAACAGACTACCTACTATAGATGGAAAAAAATACAGAGGTGTATGCCTGCATTTGTGTTGTAGGAGCTGTTTGCCTACATGTGGAGATGGGGAAATGTGTTTAGTTTCAAAAGTTAAGGCCATGCTGCTCCTCAAAGCTTGACAGGAAAAACCTTTTTCCCAGTGAAAATACCAAAATTTTGTCAAAAGGAGCAGACAGAATTAACTGATCAAATGAACACAATAATGCCTCCTTCTGTGGTTTTAAACAGGTAAATATTTTAACAGCCTTCTTACAAAAAGCAGTGCAATATGAGAACAGCCACAAAAGAAGTACAAGTTTTGTTCACCACCAGAGGTAGGAAAATATCAGAATTGCTCTAGCTCTGCTGATCTTTACAATGATAATGAAATAAGATAGGCAAGGGAAGTCAGTGTCATTTATGGAGTTACCAGGTGGACAAGATGACAATTTGTACAGGAAGACATAGAAGATAAGGACTTAGGTAATGGGGACACTACAAAGGGTAGTGTTGAACTACTGTCTTGGAGGCAGGTTATTGGTGAAATTCTTCTTGTTCAGCTCCATATTAGTTGACAGTTTTATTAATGATCTCAGTAAAAAACATAAGGAGGTGTTATTAAATCCAGGACATTGCAGTGCTGGCAGATAAAACTGATACGGAAAATAAATGGAATACCTTGCAGGAAGAACTCACAGTTCCAAGGATTAGAGCAGTAGAGAGGAGATAAGCATCAATAATACAAATCTTAAGGTTATGCATAATAATAGAAAATTCTCCTGTGGGGTTTGAGCTTATTACTTGGAGGTAACAGAGGAGGAGAAAGAACGGTGTAGAGCTGGCCAAGGGATGCCAACATATGGCAACTGTGATGGGCAGGAAAGCCATTATTTCTTACTGTGAGTCAGGCAATGAGTTTTTAGATAGAGGGGAAATTGATGCCTGTATGTTGTTCTGGTAAGGCCTTACCTGGATTATTAAGCATAATTTGGAGATTTGTGTTGAGGTAAGACAAATTCAGCCTGGAATGGGGAAAAAGATGATATACTGGCCTGCTGGGGCAAAATAGAGGACACATTTTAGAAAAGCAAATGAAATTGATTGGCTTGTTTATCCTAGAAAAAATGAAGGCTGAGAGAAGATAAGATTTTTCTCCACAAACACACCAGAAAGATAAGCACTGAGAATGGAGGGAAGCTATTAAACTAAAGGCCAATTTTGGCAGCAGAACAAATGGATCTAATCACTGTGAATAAATTTAATCTTGTAATTAATAGGGGATTTCTAAGAATCAGACAACAAAGCTCTGGAAGGGAAAGAGCAAAGGCTAGAAAACTAGCAGTTTTAAAGTGGGGCTTGATTCATTTATGGAATGATTCGTGGGATGTGATTGCTTGCAATAGCAAAGTTGGGTGTGTAAGATAGATGACATTTTAGTCACGGTTTTTCTTTGTGTAAACCTTTTCTCTAACTTTCCTCTTGAAAACTCAGTCTGTATCCAAAAGTCAGCAGCATTTATTTTCGGCAGCTGAAAACCTAGACATCTTTAAGATACAGGAGCCATGACCACTCAGCTTAGTTTGGTGGAAAATCTAATTTTTGTCACAACTCTTTTTCATTGAAATAAGAACTTCTTGAACTATAATCTGACATGTGGAACTTTCTTGACCAAACTATCAAACAGGTTAGTCTACTTCAACCTGGAAAACTCCATGAAGCAAGGAGGTTGATTTTCTTGGCAATTTGTGTTTCTTGTTTGGATACTCAGCTTTCTAATAAAATAGAAATTCTAGTTAAGCTATTGCCAGTTGAGCTTTTCCTTCAATTATACACATGCATATATACAAACACAAATATTTTCTGGTAATTAATATGGGGTATGGTCACAGTGAAACTTTTCACTTATCTTATTTTCATGAAACCTGTAGGAACTTAGTATCTTGAAAGTTCTGTCTCCATGTCAGATTTCATTAACATTCATCAACTGCTTTAAAAGTCAGATGAGCAGACAGATGGGCAGTCCAGATCATTGCCTGGCTGCATTTCTTTTAGGAACAGGACTAAGAGGAGGTATTCATCTGAGATGACATACTTAGAAATCCCTGGAAAATAGCAGTAAATTGTCATTTTCTGGTATGAGAACTGAGTGGAAAGTTATAACAGAAAGTAAGACCTCAGATACATATGTAAAGCCAGTAAGCATAAGATTATCTTCATTTTAGAGAAGATGGTTAAGTCAGTCTAAATATCAATATCAACCTATATAGTTTATTTAATGTGGTACTTGGAGGTGACGTTTTTACATCTTCTTTTGATGTGATGAAGTTCATGGTTCATTACAGTATGAACTGGTAGAGGCTTAGATTCAGATGGAACATCAGAAAGGTTAGTGATCTCTTTTCCTGTTATGCAGTGCTAATGTAGTGAGTGCACCTACATTTGTGGATTCCTCTACATCATAAAACAGCTTTTGTCAGACCTGTGAGAATTACTCCCATTACTTTATTGTCTCTCTATTCTTGGATGGAAGGTCATTTACATTTAAAAGTACACATTTATGTTGTGTGTACTGTTCTTTACAGCCCCCTTGCTTCTCTTTGTTCCTCAGTGTTTCCCCAGTTCTCAGTTTCTCAGTATTCTTTTTCTACCATTTGATGACAAGGGACATCCTTTGAAAGAAAACTAGAGATAGACAATAAAGCTTTAGTCTGAATTTTTCTTCTTTTTGGTTTTTTTTTGTCTTTTTTTGACACAGCCACCGTTTAAATATCTTTTATTTTTCTCTATTTTCCCCCTTTACATGATAACAAGAGGATGTGTGTATTGATGGCTGTTCTGTACAGGCTCTTTACATGTCTATACTAGGTAACTGAGAGCACCATTTATAAAATTAACACCGCACTCTTTATTTTAAGACTCTAGAGTTGCTTTTGGCTGTGCCCCAAATGATTCCTTTTTCATGCACATGGTGTTTTTGATGTATTATTTTGTCTCCTCACCTTTTCTTTCCTTTACTTTGCAGGCAGGGAATGACACCTGATTTTAAAAGATTAAGAGCTATGTCTTCTAGGTCCTCTTTGTGTTTTTATCACATTCTCACAGCAGAGATTCTCTGTGACCTGATTGCTTGACTGATAAAACAGCCAATTTGATGTGAGGAGGAAGCAAGGGAGTATTTTACTCCTTTGCACTCTGTACCGAAAAGTCAAAGCCTTTCTTTACATCTTCTTACACTATATGAGATGAAGCATCACAGACCAGATCAATATATCTGTGGTCTTGCATGTGAAGGAGTGCAGTGATGGATCTGTAGGGAGGGAATACTAAAAGCAGAACAGTGCCTAGCTTCCAACACCTGGTGCTTTAGAAGATTCCTGAGCTAGTGGTTGCATTTAGAGCATGTGTTTACTGTCTGCTGATGGACTACTCTTGTAATTCATTAGATGGGGGAGGTTGTGTTAGGCTTGTGTCATACTGGGGCCATCTAGAGTAAATGTTTCTTAAGTTATGAAATCACTATTTTAATCATAATAGTGTGTATGAACTCTACTTGTCTGTTTACGCTTTCTCTCTGGCAGTCAGTCCTCTGCCCAATTTCTAGTCTAAAATAGGGTTATTAATCTCTCTGCCATAGTTTCTAAATAGGAACAGTTAGCCTATTTCCCTTTATTTTTCTATGTGACATTACAGGCTTGCAACTGACTGCCCTTTGTGAGCACTGTCCCTGTCAATTGAATGGACAATCCTAAGCAACCATCAGCTATCTGGGACAACACTCATGCTTTGTATCCATCACACCATTTCAGATGCCAAGAAATGCATTAAGTTGAATGCAGGTGTCTCACTGAAATGAACCTGATGGATGTAGGTTTCTAGACATGGATTGTTTACAGCAGAAGAAAAGTTAATTTGTTTAATGTATCCATGTGGTTTTGGTTTTAGGTTATATAAGGCTTTTGCAGTGAAAGCAGGTTTTGGGAAGTTCCATTTGTAGCACAGAGACCTGTGCTCTTTGAAACTACATCTCACATGGAGGATATTCCATCCCACAAATATTTGTTACATCTCTCTTGGAAAATGACAGCTCTCTGAAAGACAGACTGATTATTTTTTATGTTTCATGGGACATAATCTCTTTAGATGAGATAGGATCAAGCCTTTAGTCTGCTTAGGCTCACACATAAGCCACTAAAACTTCAGTGTATAAAATATATAAAATTATTCATGCAGAAATGTAAAATGCTACACAAGTTGTTTCTTATTTGCATAGTTGGGGATTGAATAATACTAATTTGAAGCTGTTGAGGAGTGAAAGTGAAGAAAACACTGCATTTGTGTAGAACACTGGCAATTTTGCAACAAAAGTGCATTTTCATTCAAAGTGAAGGATTCCTGAGGGACCTGACCTGAAAGTGATTGCCCCAAACCCCAAAAGTAGTGAAACAGGACCTCAGAAACTGTTGCAACAATTTTCTAAATCTGAGCACAAAGAAAGCTTATTCTCCTAGAGTTAAGCTGCACTTCATGAAGTGACCTCTTTGGTCTGTTTTTCAACTCAGTGACTACTGGATCCAATCTCTGCACAAGGAAGAGGCTATTTATTGTCTTCTCCTTTCCCCTCGGGAAAGTGACTGGCACAAGTAGATTTTACAGTTGCTTTGATTTACTCTTTAAAGAGTCAATAAATATGCATGTATATGCACACAAAATACACCGGTTTGTGTGTGTGTGTATTTTATATCAGGGTTTAGGAGGAAGCAAAGAAACAACATGTGAATCCTCTTACTGGGTTCAGGAAGGACATTCTGTCAGTTGCTCCCTGTGGCTAAGCCTGGGCAGCAGGACTCCCTTTCTACCACCTGCAGAGCTGCACTGTTGTTTGCATCCTATCCCAATGCATACAGTCCAGCCTGCTGTGAAAGCTGGGCTGTTCCTAACCAGTTTAGCACTCGCCAGCAACCTGGAATGAAACTTTAGCTGCTAAATGAATTAGAGCACTGGTGGATATCAGAGTCTAGAAGAGAGTACAGCAGCACAAAACCCCACACTAGTGACCAATACTTGAAACAAAGCATGATTAAACTGAACAAGCAGATTTTTCACTGGCATAGACCAAGCTCATCTTGGAGGAGCTAATGAATCATTGTAAAGTCAACCACAAAACATAATGAGAACATATTCTTTTTCTTACAAAACTCCTTTGAAAACTAAAGCATCAATCTAATATCACTAAATTAAGGACTAGAGTGACCAATTCCACTATTGTTCTAAATTTAAAGGGGGAAAGAAGTAAAAAGTATTTCTGAATTTATCACAATTTTCCTTTTATCCTCAGTTTGGCTTCTTTCTGTCATGCCCCATATTGATAGATAATTTTGCTTTTATTGCAGATATATTCCATGTAGCTTACAAGCATTCAAGAAATTGACAATCATATTGGAAAGTTTAGTGTCTGTACAAGAGATCATATAATGCAGGTGAGTGACTTAATCTGCAGAATAAGCAACAAGATGTGTATTAAATTATGGAAGAGAATTACTTTAGTCTTCAATGGTTTTTTTGCTTACTTAATCCTTTCCTCTTTCTACAGGTGTATAAAAACAGTATCACAGACTGCCAGGCCACGGACATTTCTTCTTTAAAGCTCTCCACAAGGTCTCTTTCTTGCCATCAATTCAGTCATGACCTGCACTTTGCAGCATGGTGGCATGTAATTAAAAATTTACCAAGGAAAACCAAGTATGTTTTATTTGATATCTATTCCTTTCCCAGCCTGTTTGCACGTGGCTGCACTCTCTAGCACTCTGCTCTACTGAGTAGAACTGAGCATACAACTCACTAAACATGAATGAATGAAATGTTTCCTCAGTCTCTACGTTTAGTCATGTTTCAATGATAACAATGCATACAAATATAACAGAATGCCCTCCCCTACTCCTCCTTTCTTTAATTAAGCTCCTGAAGTATTACAAAACAGAGAGCAGTTTACTTAAAGTGAACAGCAGAGGAAATGCCTAACACATTGTTTTCCCTTTCCTTAGCTCTTGTGTCTATCCGGAATAAGGAAGATGTAACTTATCCTGGCCTGTCAGGTCATTCAGAAAAATGCTCTTTTGGCAGACATTCAGCAAGCCTCCTTTTGTTTCTGGATCCAGCCTCTCCATACCCTGGACAGAAAGGTTAGCAGCATCTTCCTCACAATGCACTAGTAGTATGCACTGTGGTGCACTGGGGTTTGTCAGACTTAGCCCCAGGAGGGTATCTGTTAGTTCTGCTTATAATCAATTGGGTGGCAGTCCTGAACAATACTTGGAACAGCATCACTGATGACTGCAGGAACTGCAGTGGGTGTGTATTAGCATATGACATAAATGGTTTCACATCAGTGATCTATTCTAAGTCTAAGAGTTGGGTAAGAGATGAAGCATAGCAAAAATTACACAAGAGAGACTGATGGAGGTTGGAGATTAATTGGATTCAAAAGGCACAGGGGAAATCTTAAAGCCTGTGGCATGCAGAAAGGTTAGCAATCACAACCTGACCCTAAAATATGCATTCTTCTGGGGTGGTGAAACCATGAATTCCCGCTATCAAAACCAGTATGGTCAACACTATTTGCAATGGGAAACATCCATGCCATCCTGATGCCATAATGTTGGTTTAAAACCTACCTTCCAGGGTTACCAAAATTATTCTTCCTCATCTTATATTTGGCTTTACTCTTTTTTAAAACATCCTGTATTTAATATATGGTGTTCAGGAGTTGACCTTGCTTTATACATGCTAAGTTTTTGTAGGGCTCTGGGCAGCATATTCTTATTCTGTGCAGCTGTTGTGTCTCTTCCAGAGACAGCTGCCTTACAGTAGTGAGATAAGTGATCTTGTGTGCAATATTGAAAGCAAAAAGAGATTCTTTGGGGCTTTTTGTAGCTTCTCTGTGCTTATATTGACATCTCTTTCCATGTTCCTTAGTACACTCCTGTCATCTCCCCTCAGACCCCTCTTGCATCCCTGATGCACCCCATGCTCAATCCCTCACTACCAGGGAAGTATCCTCAGCCCATTCCTGAGTATGGGAAGTGCCCATGATTTGCTGTCTAGTCAGGCAAGAAATAGTGTGTTTTGCAGCAGCTGTGCACGTGCTGACTGCCTGGCTGTGATGGTGGGAACCCAGCTGGCTGCTGCCTCCTGAGAGCTGAGCAAGCCAAACAAAACAGCCAGGGATCAAACCCTCCTTGCCTTTTCCGTGAGCAGGGAGTTCTCCTCACTAACTGAATGCTGATTTTGCAAAACTGGAAGGAACTTCTTACCCTCGAGACCTCTGCTCTAATGTCAAATGTATTTAAAATTAGTCAGAGGGTTCAAAAGTTGTTGGAGATGAACGAGCTAAAGGAATGAGGCTAAAACATTTCTTGTGTGACATACCACTAGTTTTTTTCTGAGTTCAGAAATGAAAAATAGATGTTATCGTAACACTCTATTGTCTCATTTTGGGTCACTCATAGCTGTAGTGTAAGGAGGGGAGGGAAAGACATCACATGCAGCTACAGTTGTGACTTGTAAGCTTCTGAGCATGAATTGCTGTTTCTAGAGCAGTGTCCTACACACTGTCTTTCCTTACATTGGAGATGATTGTGAAAGAGGTCCTAGGGTCAGTACTAACCCCAGAGACTGTCAACTGCACCAGAACAGACTTGCTCCACCCCTTCGTGGTTTGCACCCACAAAGCAGGACAGTGATTCTGCATTGTATGGCTGAGATCCACTGGCCCAAAAAAATTGATACCCTGAGGATCCCCCAGAAAAAAAGCTTAGTGCTGTGTGGTCAGAGCTGCCTGCTGGCTCCTGAGCAGGAACCTTTGCAGCACTGAAACACAACTGCTGGCAGCACACAGCCTGTGTCCCAGGGGGCTGCTGCACTCTGCAGCCACTTGTTGAGCACTTGTTGAGATCAGCTGTGCAGCCTCCTTGGGCTGGCCAAGGTCTGCTTCACCCCACAGATGGGTTTCCATTCCCTCTCACAGACAAGTCTTCATTTCTAGTCAAATCCTGCAGCACCGAAATCTTTGAGGGGAAGTGAACAATCTGTTGAAAAGAATTGATCTTCCAAACATTTGGAGTTCTCTTACTGTCTAAATGCAGAATGGTTTCTTTCCCACAGAATGGCAGCAACTCTATTTTTCGTTTTCAGATGTCTCCTCTCCTCTGTAAATCATTTAGTGGCTGCTGCATCCATTCTGAATCAGTTTTTGCTGATTTACCATCAGTGGGTATTAGCTAACTTATCAAATTCACACACAAGAGGCAATCAATACAACCAACAAAGGCAGTGATAAGGTGGTCATGCATTTGTTATTCCAGAATAATATGGAAAAATTGAACAAATCTTGTAAAGCCTCCTTACACAGGAAAATGAGATAGATTCAGGATGTCACAGGCTGTGTCTGCGCTCAAGGACACACCAGTGCTATGAGTGCTGTAGTTGCCCTCCCAAAACAGGGCAAGGTCTGCAGTATTTCCCTTCAGCCTGTGTGAAGGAAAGCTGTTTGTGTGATGCCAAGGGAGCTGTGTGCTCTGCAGCACCTGCCACTGCCTGGCTGGTTGACAGCCAAGACCCATGGTCTTCTGTGCCATGAAGGGCACAGGCTTAACCAGGCCAGACTTGCTGTGCAGTAAGTCCTCGTGCAGACCAGTCTGCTTGATAATGGTCCAGGACTTCCAGAATAATGAAATCCCATCTATTTGAAACCTCAGCTCCCAGCTTTACAATACTGCCTTTGTTTATAGGCTGAAACATTTCTCAGGAAGACACTGCTCATGTCTGCCCATTTACTTCTAAGGTAATTGCTGACCACTGATTTTTTAATACATGTTTTATATTCCTTGTGCTCAGAAGAGTTGTTCTCTGGGCAATAAGTCAATTTTCTACAGCAGAGCCAAGGTGTTCTTTGGTAGACCTATCTGCAAGCTGCCACTAACCCAAGTCAAGTTAGTACTTAGTTAAGAGAAGGAAGTCAACCCTCACCACATGGCACTTTTCCCCCTCTTTGATCTTTCTCTTTCCTTCTTATACATACAACAATAGTTCTCCTTGATCTGCAGTGGCATCAGTGTGTTTTTTTAGCACCCCTGGACTTCAAAGTCTGTGACACTTTTAAAATATGAGTTAAACTATTTGGAAAAGTACCACTTGTTCCTATCTGAAAATTAGGATTATTTTTATATAAATATGCAAAAAGTTTCTGAGGCTCCTTCATACCAAGAGCCAATGGGACTTACATAGGAGTTGTGAGGGAATGAGTGTAGTTTTTTGTGTTTGTGGGGAGGCAAACCGATTTTCCAGACAAGTAATCTAGAGAAACAATTATTTGTATGTATTTGAAAATGTGGCCATCTGTAAATATTCATATTTTATTTGCAGCTGATTGAATGTTGAGAATGTTGTCTGATTTATAAATAGGGTACTGCCTCTAAGTCTGCTGCTGCTACAGTTTCATTATGCCTGGGCTCAATGAGAAATGTTTTTCTTCTGTGACTTTCAATGATCCCAGTGAATTATTATACCATAAAACTAGACTAAATGAAAACACAGAGAATTGCAAATCTGCATTGATTTAGTAGGAAGAGCTGCCAGTCTTTATGACAGCAAGCACGGAATTGATGTTCATGATATTTTATGAAAGAAATGTAAAGTCTAACAAGTCAGAGCAGTCCAGCAGGTGAAAGAAATTTGGAAATTCTGGGAGTGAAATGAAGGATTGGCTGCTTTGATGGCATTCAAGACCCATTATGGGACTTTGGGCAACCTTCTTTAGTGAAAGGTGTCCCTGCCCATGGCAGGACTGTTGGAACTGCGTGGTTTTTAAGGGTCTTTTCAACCCAAGCCATTTTATGGTTCTACATGACTCTGGTTTCACACTAAAACCTGTGGAGAAAATCTTTAGTTAATTAAAGGAGAAAATCCAGATACTTCTCATGAGTTCCTAAGCATGATCAAGTTTACAATTGAAAAAACACTGCAAAATTTTGACAAATAATAAGTGGGCCAGAATAAGGCCATTAAACAGGATTTTTCTCCTCCTGTAGAACAGAGCTTGGTCTCAATACTTTTATGCCTGCTTACTACTTCTTGGCTTTTACATGGGGTACTGTGTACTAACAAGGTACTGGCAAGACACAGATATATTTTTCATATTACTCCATGCTGATTAGCTGGAAGTTAAGCCCAGAACACTGTGTGCTAATTGAACAACCTGGTTTAAGGTACAAATAAAAGTGCATTCCATGTGTCTAGTTTGGCCCAGGCAGACTAGTGGTTCCTATTACTACCATAATGCCAGTATGAGAAGCTTTTCTGGGTGTTTTTGTTTTGTCACTACTTCTTTCACCATATATTTCACTTGCACTGAAATAAAAAATATATAAACTCTGTGACTTTCTCCAGAAATCATCTCCAATAGCTGATCCACAAGGCCCTGTGTATTTATACCTGTTATACATAAGGAATGAGTAAAATGAATGTTGTTGAAGTTGTCTAAATAAGTTATTTGAGTGGTTCAGAAGTAGATTATCAGTTCATCTTTCAAAAGGTGACTCTTTTCAACTTCCACACTTTTTTATCCCTCTTTAGGCTTCCAGATGCTTTCATTTCCACTCAGCTGGACAAATGGGGACTCCAAGGTAGGATGCTGAACCCTTTCACTCAAAAGAGAGAAGCATTGTACAGCAGGGTGCAAAGCCCTGTAAGGACATCAGGATGTTCCCAAGTGATTTTGAGAGGGACTGTTGGGTCTTGGCACGTAGGTGAAGTGGCAGCTTTGAGGTAGTGTTTGCACTTACTCAGTGGTTACTTTAAGGGGAAGGGTAAGCCACTGGCAGGTGTGGAAACTCCAGCAGAGGGGAGGAGGTTGGGATGTGGTCAGGGTGTCTAGACAGTGGCCTGGCTCCTTCTTCTGCTGCACCCTCTCCCCATGGTCTCCCATGGGCATGGCTGCAAGACTCCTGATGGAGAGGGGCATGGAAAACAGCAGCAGTTCCACAGGCACAGAGCTCATTAAGGCTAATGGACATTGCTCCTAAACTATTTCCAGCCTAGGTGTGGACATAAATTCTGGCTGCAGTTATGTTGATGGGTGCAGAACTGCTCTGGGCTTTTGCATATGAAGTGTCCAACAGTGGTCCTAGCTAGAGATGGACACTTTGTGAGAAAGGCACCTCTAATAAATATTTCTACACATATTTTAATTTTAGAAGATCGGATTGTTATTTAAAAAATAATAAATGTAAACATACAATTATGGGTACAGATTTTGTCCTTTGCAAATTCTTATTTATTCAGTGTCTAAAGGTGAGAACATAGATCCTGTATTAAACTGCTTGTGATTCTCAATCTTGTGCTGACTGCATCACAGGTTAGGCACAGCCTTTAAGAATTCACCAGGTAGTAAAATCAAACTCCTTCTACACAAACCCTTAATGCCTATTCAGTTTTTTAAACAGACAGCATAAATTATTTAGTTTAATGTACTCCTCAGGTTTTTACCAGCTCAGTAAGCTATGCAAGTGTACAAGGAAATATCTGCAAGCTGCAGGCTCTTTTGGGGAAATACTACAGAATTTGTGAACAAAACTGCATGAACCAGACTTTAATAAAATAATTCTCCTTTTATTTACAAGACAGACTTAGCTCTCTACAGGGCCTGGCATACTGGTTGAAATGTTTTTTAGTGTTTAACCTCCTTAAGGTTTTGGAGTTTCATAGTTCAAATGTTTGCAATACTGTACCTAATCTAGAGGGTTTTTTAAAATTAGATGAATAGAAAATGTTACAAGCATTTTGACTTTGCTAGATTCAGTGTACATATAAGTCCTACATGATACTAAGAAGAAAATATTGTCTCTTCATAGGGTAAAGTTCTGAAACTCAAAAGAAAAATTATTGTTGAATATTGCCATTAGTAAGTATATCTGATGTAGACATTTACTGTATGTCTAATATATGTTTAATATAGATCCAGTGTGCACATTTCTATACAAATGCATCATGTTTTAAACCTAACTCTTCTGAGGTCATCTTTTTCATGTGGATGTATGAATTTACAGACTTTTTATTCAGAATATTATGAATATGCCATGTAAGCTATTTTGCAAGCTGAGGGAAAGAACATTTTCAGTGGTTTAGTGGGATAACATTACAGGTAGTACAAGCCATGTTGATGAGTAGGAAATATGCTACTTGGTTTCTATATGAGAAGAAAGGATTGATGGTAGGATGATAAGTAGAGGCACACAACACCAACACTTTTTTGGTACTTCAACAGAAATACCAGGTAAACGTCATTGATATGAGTGATAAATTGTAGTGGAAATAATGTGCAATAGATCAGAGAATGAATGAGTGGGATATGCTATCCTGTGAATTCACTATAGCTTGTAAAACAATCTGTGAGAAAACATAAGTTCAGAGTGGGACTTGATTTAATTTTTATAACTCTGTGTTTATATGTAAATGTTCAGTATTTTATTGTTTTTATGCCTGGGTAAGTTTATATTTCTGTTGCACACAATATCTTGAGATTGAGCACAAATGTCAATAAAGAAGAAAATAAAAACAGAAATGGGCTTTTTCTAGTCTATTTTCACTAGGAAACAGACCACACTTGGCATAACCCCATAGCCTAGTTTATGTGTTTCCTTTCTACTGAGTGTGTAGCCTGTTGTAAAGCTACCTAGAACTGTATGTTCTACTCTGTCAAAAGGCTGGGCAAGAACACAGCATGTGGGCAGCTTCCAGGTCTGCCATTTCATATGCCCAGGTATGGAAAGGTGCATCCAAGCAGCCTTGGGAAACAACACGGCAAGGAGAGAGCTGCAAGCAGAACAGCTGTTCCATGAAGCTATGTTTTGCAAACGATGTGGGTTTGTGTCATGCTGCAGATGCAGACTGCCTGTAACCCAGGCAATGGTGGGTGGATAAGGCCAGACTGGGGGGTCTGCAGGCAGTTTGCAGCCTGGGCTTGGAGCAGAGTTTCAGCACAGCTCAGTGATAACGAAATCTGACTCAGGGTCACACTGTCAAATCCCCAGTTTTGCAATTAGCTCATCATTTCACTTAGCTCCTTCCTGCTTCTGCTGTCTTGTTGTAGCTTAAGTATCAGCAGCTACTACAAAGTGGCTGCTGTATTAATTTGTGGATTTTTCTAAAGCACTGTAAAGACACATGTAAAATGAAAAGCATTAAATCTAAAATTTACCTTAGTTCTTAAATGCCACCCTCACAGTTTTTATCATTCTGGTCATCACAGTACAGAGGAAGTACAGCTTGTAAATTTGGCTGTAGAAGGTGCCAAGAATGTCCACACAGAAAGAAGTTCAACAAAGGTAGAGATCATCTGGTCTGATAATCCCACGCAATACTACATATTTAAATTTTTTTGCCTTTTTTTAGGCTTTTTTGGGCTGAGTCACTGTATGCCCTGACAGGTCAGCTCACTGGGCACTACTATAGCCTAAGAAGCCTCCTGGATGACATCCCTGTCATCAAGACATGTACTTCATAATTGGTCTGTCTCAAGGAAGAAAAAGAGGAGGAAGAATTAAAGAAAAACCCTGCAGAGGTTTGCATTAAGTTTGCAAGAGTGTTCCTGGGGGGCAGAGTCCTCAGTCAGTGCATATTGCTAAGTAAAGGTAAATGCATGTCTGTAAAGGGAATGATAATCTGAAAGTGCCTTAAGCTGTGTGTTCTGCCAGTCTTCAGGCAATTTTTAGTGGTTGGAGAATGTGCACAGAGTCTCCTGCAAAAGCTGGCATACAGAGAAAGAAAACTTTGAAAATGTTCTTGCTTCTAATCCCAGCACTACATGTAAAGGATAAACAAACAGATAATCTCATTTTCAGGATGTAAGTCCTCTTTAATGATTAAGCTTAGGTAGTGAGGGTTGATCTACCCTTTAAATTTTATTTGTTTAAGATTTAAATGAAACCTGTTAATAAGTTGCAGACATGTGACTTGTTGGAAGTTAGGACAGGAGAGAAAGAACACACAACACCTTAGGAGATGACCCTGTATCAAGATGACCCTGACCAAGTGTCCTCCTTTCAGAAAGCAGAATTTTTTGACCATGTCACAAGGATCTCCTTCCTCAAAACTTGTGTCTAGCAAGGCATGCCCTTCTGCTGACTTCCGTGTGACTCTGTTAGCACCAGCAGACAGATGGGTTTAGAAGCAGTCCCCCAGTAGACTGGTTTTGCTTTTGGTAGTCTTGTTCCCCAGCAAAAGAGAGGCTCAGCAGGAAACACAGGAAAACACATGTTAAGGTTCAGACAGCAGCTTCTGTTGATGACAAAAGCTGGAAGCTGTAGTTACAACCTCAGCGAACTATAAAAGTTGAGAAGGTGTTCGTCATCCCTCCCCTGCAGGTGAAGCTACAGCAGTTTGGGATAGCTCTTATCTGGCTGGTAGTTGCTGGAAAGTAACCCTGTCACAGGCTTATTGTTTGGGCTGTTTCCCTTCCTTTATCTGACTAGTTTTGTTGGGTGTTGTCTAAGCCTCTGTATTTTGTACTCCTGTCTCAGACTTCCCTGAGAAACTTTTAAGCTTTATAGTATTTCCTGTATTATCATAAAAAGTTGTACACAGGCCATTCATAGCACATTTACTCTTAGATTTAGAAGTCTTCTCTGGACACAGTAAGAGAAGAGGTAATACTAATCCTAGAGCAGATTATTTTAGTAGACTTAAGTTTCAAGCTCTTGCTCCCCCCACCCCAGATTGTTTCAATCTGTGGGTTCATCATCAGTGTCCTTCCACCCTGAACTCGTTTGGGAATTAGGACCAAGAATGGTGGCTTATCACTGTAACTTTTGATTGCCATCCTAGTTTATCAACAAGGACTGAATCAAACATGATTTATTTGCACCAAGGAGCTGAATTCAGCCGCAGAACCTATACATCTGCAGGTCATACCATGCACTTCCTGCTACCCTTGGAGTCACAAGGATGTTGAGTAAAGAATAAAGCCATGGTGCATTTCAGGAACATCCATCTTGTGACAGAGAAGGCATTCCAGACCATTGTCTCTGCTGGGATAATCAACAGAGATCTGCAAGTCCTGATGCTGTGCACCCTGATCAGATACTGGTTTGTGCTTCTTGAACCTGTAACTTGTCAACAGCAAGAAAACATTTCAATATCCTATAATACTTTGTGGAGTTACACTACTATATTTCTTCAAAGAAGTTAATGTAAGTGTATTAACTTATAAGCAGTTACACATTGTCCTTTTACTCTTTAAAATGAAACATCCAAGACACTGACACATCTGAGAAAATGTGTGTATACATATGTATGCCCTTTCATTTCTTTAATAACACTGAATTTTCTTAAGTTGCCTGTTCTCCTCCTGTGCTTTGACACTTGCTTGTGTCTCTCCATCAGCTTGTGGCCTAGCCACACCCACTTTCTTATCACTTGATATGCTGATTTTCTGTTTTTCAGATACAAAGGAAGCTGAGAGCAAAACCTCACCTGCTGGAGGGAGGCAGATGTGAGGGTGACCAGAGAGCAGTGAATGTAGGGACAGCTGCAGTATGGGAACTGGGGATGGCTTCAACATGGGGATCAGGGACCCCTGCAGCATGGGAACTGGGGAAGGATTTCTAGGAGGTTAGCCTGCAGCACACCCTTCACATCTGAGTCAACCTGGCCTGCACCGGCTGCCACAGAAACTGGCATTCATGCCAGAAAGAGAGCTGCAAGTTGCTGCAGGAAAGGCTTTAATTAAGAATTACTCCTGCCCTTTCCACTCCTCTGGTCTTTTTTTTGTCCCTGCTTTATCAGTTATTACCAATTAATGTTTCATTTTCTGGTTTTGTTTAACTCAAGCCAAGAAGCCCCTTGTAGATAGCAACTGCCAATTAGTTATGATGAAAGCAGTAATTTAGCTTCCAGCTTGCCTGCATTTGAGGGCTATAGCAGGAGTTAATTAAATTGCTTTCTTATCTTCTGAACTGTTCTTGCTACCTGCATTTGTGGTTGCCAGGAGCTTCTGGGATGATCAGGCCCTGCCTTTCCTGTCCCTCTGTCCCTTCTTCCCTCTGATAAGGACCTGCAGCTAGGGGAAGGAAGGAAGGAAGGAAGGAAGGAAGGAAGGAAGGAAGGAACGAACGAACGAACGAACGAACGAACGAACGATCAACTACTGACTCTGGGGGAGAATCAGAATATAGTTATAATGTAAATCTTTCTGGAAATATATATATATGTCTTTCCATAAGACTAAAATTAATGAATGTTAATGGGTTTGAGAATGGCCCAGCTCACTGTAGTCACCTGTATCTGAGAAGATTCCCCTGATCAACAAGAGATGCTTCAAAGGGATGACTTGTTTCAGACCCCTGGGTTTGGATGAGGTGTTTTGTGTCCTAGAAGTTCCTCTTTCTCTCCGTGGGGATGCAGGGGAGGTGCTGACATTGTCAAAATCTGCATTTGGTAAAATGAATCCTCCTAGTTTCCTCATTTTGCTGTCTTCATGTTACAGAGTTGAGCTGCAGCAGGATGAAGAGAAGGCTGTGGATAGTAGTCTGCATCCACCCTTACTGGCTTACCTAGGCTCAGCAGTATCTCTTAGAAAGAGGCAGAAGCACTGGGTGCAGCAGAAATGTTACCTTACAGAAGACAGTAAAGGACTCCCTCAGCAACTGCTGTCTTAAAAGTAGATGTTGGAGGCAGGATGAAAGAGGACAATGTATGACTGAGGGTTATGTGCAGTGGTGCCATCCTGTTCTTCCCTTCCCCCAGCCTTTTTCTTTGTTCCCAGATTTGGCATACAAAACTAGGTCAAGACTCTTGGCCATACGTGTTTTAAAAATACTAGTCACTCTGTGAGCATGACAAAGCTTGTTTGGGGGGGTTAGGGTTTGAGGGGTTTTTTCACATAATGTAGAAAATTGATTCTGTTTGGGATTAAACTGTGTTTTAGCTGTTTCTTAGGAAATAGCATTGAAAATCTTTCATCTGTTTCTGGGGTGATCTAGATGCAGTGGGCTGTTCTTCTTTTCTCTCTGAAGAAGCCAGATGCCACATCATAGAGGACTGACAAAATGTTGGGAGTCCTCTGTAAGCAGAGGCTACAGAGAAGTCAGCCTTTAATGTCCTGCAGTGAGGTGGGGAAAAACAGCATTTGTGACAGGCAGATCATAGTCCTTGAGCGCCAGAATCAGTGAAGATGACGCACATCTGGACAGCGTATGTGCTTCTGCCCTGGGAGGAAGCCCTCCTCGCCCTGCTTGCTCTCACCCTGCTGGTGTCGTTTACAGGCTGTGATGTAGAACAGAGGAAATGGGGAGTGTGAATACCAATCTCACCCTGAAAAGGATCTGGTTTCCTTTGGTACAATTCGTGCTTATCATTCTCGTGCAAAAGTTAGTAGGTCACAGCTGGTTAAACAAACCCTGCCCAATTATAATTTCCGTGCTTACAACACAGAGTATTTAACCTTTCATTACTCCTTTCCACCGAAATCAAGGGTCTGAGTTTTTGCATTCAATTTTACTTGGTTCTTTTTTCAGTGTAGAAGAAAAAGGTAAACATTAAAACCTGTAAAACTCACTTCAAAAAGACCTGAACCTAATCTCCAAGATTAATTGATGTCTCTTATTTCAGAATATACTAACTGCATATTGTACTTCATCTTCATGTATATGAAGACAAGAAATGGCACATTGTATACAAAAACTGTAAAATGCATTATTCATGTAATAAATGCTTGTTTTTTCATGTCTTCTGGCAAAAAAAAAGTGGGCTGCCTACTAGTAATTGCACATCGTATTTTAAAATAATGATACAGATTTTTAATGTGTGTCAATTGCATTGCCCTGCCTGTCTCCTGTTCTAGCCAACAAAAACCCATTCGCAGAGGAAGAGATCTGGAATGCTCTCAGTGCATCAGCTCACATCCTTGCTTTATAAATTAGATGCTTTAAGAAAGTTTCTTCCAAATGTCTCTCAAATTCAGCAGGTTTTGAAGTTCAAACCCTTACCTTGTACTCTACACATCACAGCTAAATCATGGTATGTCTAAAATACACTTGCTCCAAATCTGAGAGACAAATCTTATGTTCAAGTAAGAGTTTAACTAAAAAAAAAACAAACAAAAAAGGATTTCTAGGAAATGACAGGCACAAAGAAGCCTCAAAATACTATACACTTCTCATTTCTTGCAATAACTCCTTCCAACCTCGATCACACTCTGCTGTCTAAGGATGGGCGCACATTCCTTAACTTGTGGATCATCACTCATACTAACAAAGTGATGGTCATGTTCAAAATGCTTAAAGAGAAGGTCAGGATTTTTTTATGCTAGATTTTGTTCTAGGCACTAAGCCATCCACAGCTATTCACATGCATTACAATATGGCTTGCAACTGGACATGGGGAAAAAACCATCATAGTGACAATCCGAATGCAGTCAATGTGTTCCACTGATGAAGGCTTCTGATGCAGCTATGAAAGGCATGCCAAAGAAAGCATGGCATTCCTCTAACACTGCTCCCTCCACACCTTTATCTTGGCACCACTCATGTGCTGGCCAAGTCAGCCACAGAAAAAGGCTGCTTTTACTGCTCTGCTTAGGGTTAAGAAACCCACAAAGCCTAGAGCTCCAGGGACACTGTAACTACAAATGGCATGCCAAGAGCACCAAGGCACTTCCCTAATATTGCTCCTTCTGCGCCTTTCTCCTTTGCACCAGCCATGTGCTGGCCACCTCAGCCTCTGCACATTCGCCTTTTACAGCTATACTTAGGTTTAGGGTTGTGCTTAGGTTTAGGCTTAGGATTTGATGTATGCTTGAAGAAAACCACAAAGCCTAGAGCTCCAGGGATACTGGAATTTTAAAAGCAGAAGTTGCTTCTACATACACTCATCATGCTTAATGGCCAGCATAAGGTAAGGCAGGGGCACCGAGCTCCCTTTTCCTCTAAGGAGGCAACAACTGCTATGCCAAATATCAGGCATCAGCAGAAGAACTCTCTTGTGTGTAGGACTGGGTAATGCTGAGGCCAGGGCTCTCCCACAGCTGTCCATTTCCAGGATGATGCATAAGCTGTTGTTCATTCCACAGAGAGAAACTGCGCCCCTGACTTTCAGCCCTCCTGAAACCCTATCCTGCTCTGTCCTTCACCTAGTCCCTCAACAGAGTTCATAAATTAGTTAGAGGCAAAGACCCCAGGATTGGACTGTCACAGTAATGCATGGGAGATAGCCCTAGGATACAGATACCTGGAGACCAGAATGGAGCAAATCTGATACGAGCTCTTGACGTAAACACACAAATTTTCTGTGATGGATTCAGACTTGGCAATTTAAAATGCCTTGACCTTGCTCTTTTATAGACATATCCACTGAGCATTGCTTCTTCCCTGACCCATTGCATGACAACAGTGTTTACCAGTGTCCACACGCACAGATTTCACCCTCGCTGTGTCATCTTGCTCTTTCACTTCCTTTCTCGTGGTTTCTGGGGACAAGGCTTTTTAAAAGGCAATGTTCCATTTTCTGCTTTCAGAAGGACCTCTCTGATGGCAATCTTGCAATTTTCTATTCTTAACTGCTTAGAGCTGAGCCAAGTAGGAGGATTAAGAAGACTTCTGATACAATTCAGCCAACAGGCTTCCCAAATATCTGTTTATTCAAGTACTGTATTTAACATTGTTTATAAAACTTGAAATACAGGGGTGGGTCACATGACTGAGAAGAATCCACTTGGAATACAGCATCAGCAAACAGGCTGAACAGATACTGAAAGAGGGGAGAAAATAACTGTATTGAAACACAGAAACAGAAGGTTACCCTCAAGCCTTTAGAGAAAAGCAAAAGTACTTTGCTAATAATAAGCAAAAATAAAGAAAGGTAGAAACTAAAAAGAAAAATAAAAAAACAAGTAAAAGAGGAGGACAAGAGGAGAATGCATGAATGCATGGAGAAGGCAGAGACTTTTCTTATTTTTCATCTTTTCAGTCACTCTGGCATATTCTTGCATTCAAGGTAACTTCTTCTTATGCCTCACTAAATTCTTTGTAGAGAAGAATTGTATTGATACTCTCAGTCCTCAGCTTCAGTCGGCCCCATTCTGCCTTTAATGTTGCTTCCACAGTATCAGAAAAGATCTCAGCTAGTTAAGTGATACAACCAGATCATGAACCCTCAGCAAATGTCTGCATGCCTTTTTGTCATCCTGCAACCAATTAGTACTTGAGTCAAGCATTTCTGCCAAATTCTACTGGAAGCCACAGGAAAATGTTTTCTTTGCTTAGTATCATCTCAAGAGATGCACAATGAGACAAGACATACAACAGGCTATTGTGCAATTGCAGCCTGACACCAGTATTGTTCAGAGCACAGCACAGGGAAAAAGAGCCTATTTTTTGACTGCAGTGGGTACTCACACACAGCAGAGATGGGGATAAAATTGCACAGAAGTTAAATTCTTTGTTTTATTTCTGCTTTCCTCAAGTGGATCACTTCAACAGCATCTCTGCTTGGTTGCTATGAAAAGTGCTGTTACAGAAATCTACCTTTCCAATCATTTTATTTTACAAATTGATCAGTGCATTTGTTTTGCATCACAAAGAGTTTGAATCTCTCCCCATTCCTTGAACCAAGTCTTTATGTAGTTTCTAATAGACTTAGGTGCCCCCAGCAGCCATTCCTCGCAAACATATCCAGCATGGAAGTACTTGGGGAAGCAGAGCCTGGAAGTACCTTTCCTCTCCTTCACTTGGTTTTAGACAGTGACCAGCCTTTTCCTTTTCCCTTTGCATTGAGTAGCTCTTGATAAGAAAGAGCTGGGTCCTTCAAGTGGGGTGTGGGGTCTCTGCTTTCTCCAGAATCCTGGAGATACCAACAGATTCTCAAAGGGCATCTACCACTAGAGCTTCTCTCGAGACCAATGAGGATTTATGAGACAACACTGTTCCCTTTGCTTCTTACCAGCTGGCCAGGAATAGGTGAGGGCACACGTCAGAGCTAGGTCACTTATGTTCACAGAGATTTGGTTGCAAATATTAAGAGGAGTCCTACACAGAAGCTGTACAGCCCCAAACAAACTGAGCTGTCAGAGACACCAGCTTGCTCTGAGCTAACAAGGCCTGACAGCCAGCGGGCTCCTCCACAGCATGGGCATGGCTGTTCTGCAGGACATCCCCCAGGAGAAACTGCAACACCACCAGCTCTGTATGAGCGACTATTCAGGCTGCAGCCCTCAGGCTGCACAAGCACAGCTGGGGAGGAAGGGAAGGTCTCTGAAGGTCTGCTGTCAGAGCTTCATCAGTAACAGCAAACCTCAGGTAACTGTCAGCACAGGGGCTTTTGTGTTACAAACACAAATGGGTTTCAAGTTTTTAGCACCATGGTTCTAAAACACATATGCCCCTGCATGAAAATTTTCTAGCTCTAGCACACTAGAAAAATGCTAGGTATAAGTTCATTATAAATAAAAATCACCTGTTCTGCCTGAAGAAAAATCAGATGGGATGCAAATGGTAAAAAGGGCTTTTGGACAGAAAAAAGGGAGATTTTCTTTCACTTCCATTCTTTAAAAAACAAAGACAGCAAAAAAGACAGTCCTGGTTTGCTTTCCTCCTGCATCATAGAATCATCTTGTCTTTATGTCTTTGGATATAAGTACAACGCTACTGTCTCACTGTACTTGTATGCTGTAATTTAAATTAATTGCATTGTTGATAGTGACAGGAAAAAAATCCTCCATCCATTAGGAATATTCTCCAAGGAAAATGCATGTGCATCTAAAAAACCAGAGACTTTGTAATTAAGAACAACTTTCAATCAGTTATGAGAGTCCCATCTAATATGATGAGGAAAAGGCAGCTCAGAGGGCACACTGATATCTGCTATGTGGTACACTTTGCTCTGACTTTCAAAGTAGGCCATGTATGAGAAAAAGAGAGAAGCATCTGTTATCAACCCTTGGGGAAAAAAACCCAATAAGATGAATTCCAGAATAAAATTCCTACCAAGACGCTGAACTACTTCTGCTTCCACAGAAGAGTTTCCATGTCTTTACCTAGCTACTGTCCATCACTTACTGTTGGTTCTACCTCAGAGGCATCAGGACATCTTATTCATCAAAGCTGTCCAGATTTTGCACACCAGTACAAATCCTGTTTCTCAGTTACACTAAGTAGGTACTGCATGTTACTGTCACCTAAATCAAGGCAGAAAATTGTATTCCTATAAATCATTGTTTGGGAAAGGCATTATTAGAGGTGAAATCGTAGTATCTAACACTGGATAATTAGCAGAATGGGACTAAAATGAAGAAACATGAAGTGAGAATGATTACTTAAAGCTGCTTATTACCTTGGAACTTGCTAATATTGACAGCAAGACTCATCTTTCCTTTCCCTAACAAGACACCAGTGTTTTTGGCAGTGTCATCCAAGGTGACTCTAGATTACATAGGTATGTAATCTGGCATTATGTAACTCCATATGATGCTATATCTAAGAAAACCACTCCACCTAAATATCTTGCACACAGCCATGACAGACATGTTGATCAATCAAAACTGCTGCCAGGTGGTAAGAGAGCTCAGAAGGGTAATTACCCAAAACTGAAAGTAGAATTGCCAACTTCCATCATTCAGAATAATTCCATTTTGGTGACATCAGTGTGATTGCATTCTGCCTCAGATTTTTATTATTCTGTATATACACTTTTGTAGAGAGTGCTTTCTAGAACTCCTGATGGAGAATCCAGTTAATAAGCTGTGATCATGGGAATTTTTAAATTAGCTGCTAGTGGTTAGCTTCTTTGCCTCATGGTAGAGAGAGAGTAAGAAGCACAGAGGACATTGTTCTCCAAGGAGCTCAAGGCAAATGGAGGAAGGAAGAGTGCATCTGAGGGTATGCTCTACTCACCCTGCAGATTTGAGGATCCAGGAGCTGTGGGAGTCATAGCTGTGAAGCAAATGCACTCTGAATCACAGAGTTACTCAATAGAGGCAGCGCATGGGGCATCCTGTCTGTAACACTCTGGTAGGCTGAAACATACCCTGAGGACTAAAATGTCTCTCAGAAAAGGAATCAAAATGTTTGCATTAAAAAAATAAGGAAGGCAACTTCAAAATTCTCCAAATGGTCTATAACAAAATTACCTGTACTTCATTGTAACCCAACAAGTTAGTGGCAACTAAGAGGCGTAGTGGCAGACTTGATTAAAACAAATAGACACAAATATTAGTGATCTAGATACATGTGTGAAAGTGCCTCTGTCTGGGGACATTTACAGCAAAACATATGTCTGAGAGGAATGTTCACAGAGAGGAATGTTCCTGTAGCTAACAGACTGGATAATAATTCAGAAGCTCGACTGCCTCCTATTCCTGATATTAAGATAATTTCCTATACAAAGTGGGAGAGCCACTAAAGCTTTCCAAAGTTTTCCAAAGTGCTTGTGAAACTTTGGAAACTAAATTACAGGATTCTTGGAGTTCAGAGCCAGCTTTTGCAGGAACACTCCTCACTGACTTTCATGAGACCTGGACTCAGACAGCAATGCAGGGGACATCAGAACCCAGCTAAACCACCAAAGTGCTCTTCCAATACAGTTGCACAGATGCTTCCAGGACCCAGCTGACTCCTCATGCTTGGTTTGCATTGTGCTGAGCAATGCCACACATAAAGCTATTACTGCACTCTATGCATCTTGTAAATATATTACTCGACAAAGCCTAGACATGACTTTGTCATTTCATTGCAGCCTCTTTGTCACTCTCAATCCTCCTGTACTTCATTTTCATGCTTTTTTAAAAAAGAGTCCCTGTTCAACCAGTCCTTGCAATATAAAAAGCAATTTAAACTGCAACTTCTTCTGTAGCTGCACGTCCTCCTTTGAAAGGCAGAAAACCCTATGGCAAGGATCTTGTTCTTTGTTTTTGTCAAACACACACAAGTGCTTTAAAAAGTGACATGGAGTTTGTATCAGTTGCAGAACTAGCAGGAAAATTACAGGGGCAAATAACAGCTTCTAGGATTGAACTTGGCAGAGAAGTTCAATTCACACTAAGCCCTGGTGTGAAGAAAATGGAAACTGATTGCACTGGCACTAAGGAACAAGAAAGATGAAGCATCTGATATTTGCATTTTGTCTTACTTCCTATTAACACAAAATTCCTGATTTGAGGAAAACATTTCCCTTATGAATTGCCTTCATAGTATTTTAAGCAGAGAAAAGTAGAAATAAAAGCTCTACGTAGTTTTATCTCGTTGCAAATCTCCAGAAAAATCCTTTGTCTACAATTACATACAGCTCCACTGGATAGTACAAGCATGGTCATACTGGGTCAGAGCAAAGTTCCATCAGCTCAGAGTCCTGCCTCCCACAGTGATCAAAAGCAGATTCATGAGAAGATTACAAAAATCTCCAGAACAAGCATATGATGGTATTTCCCACTGATGTTCTCACGGCCTCCTCAGGCATTTCCTCAGCCAGAGGTGATTGCTAAATGTTTAATAACCCTTGGTAGATTTGTCTTCCATGAGCCTGTGCAGGCCACACAGGCTTATTACCACCTGCCACACAATGCAGCAAGAAATCCCAGAGCCGAATTACAGGCTGTGCAAGAAACACCTTGTTGTTGTTTTTGTTGTTATTGTTGAGAGCTGGTTACCTGCTGTTCACCTCTGCACCTTACACTGGAAAAGATTGTGAGCAAATACTTCTTGTTTATCCCTTGCCCTTGACTGGCAATTTTACAGGGCTCCCAGTTGTACCTCTTGTTCCACCCAGCAGTCTTTCACCATCCACATGGTCCCTTTGGGAACAGTTCTCTTTCCTTCCTCAGGTGGGGACCAGAACTGTGTAGGCTTGTCAACATAGATTTATCCAGTGGTGAAGTGGTATTCTCTTTTTTTTTTTTACCTAAAGGGAATCAATTTGCTTTTCTTTTTATCACCACTGAGCTGAAAATTTGACAAAATTATCTGTTGTAATTTTGAGATTTCATTATTGCATGGGCAATGCGTTGACATGCAATGGTCAAGTCAGAAGCTGTAATTTTATACATTGGGTTTGGTTTCTTTCCCCCAGGTGCATCATTTTACCAACACACTGAACTCCTTTTTCTTCATTTGAAAGGAAGTTCAGCTTTTTGAAGGATGTCTTCTTGCTTTAATAATCTGTTTAATTCTGCTGTTCAGCAATGCCAGCATCCTCTCACCCTTTCTTAAGGCTTTCTTCACATGTGGCACGCATTTCTTGAATGCTTCTGGTATGTCCCTGAAGGGTCTCCGTGCCATCTGCAAGGATTGAACTCCCCCAGCAAAGCCTTCTGATTTTTTTTTTCGAGCAAGTATTCTCCTTTTTATGTAGTCTCTTACTTCAAGGTTGGTATAATTAGGTAAGTTCTCTACCTGCTTATTAAGCATACTTTGATAGAGGAGAATATAAAATTGGACATAGATCCCACAGAAGAGGAAAAAGATTAACTCATAAGTCAACCTCTGTAGCAGCCCCAACCTCCCTGATGTAGTAAACTATGAATCAGAACATAAAGGTGATATAATGCTCAGGTAATAGCACAGCTATACTCAGACATGATGTGTTGAGATCCCTCAGTGAGGCGTGTAAGGACCTTCAGCACTTTTAGTTAAATAAAATTAATGCTTTTAAGTGAAAGGAAAATGTCTTCACTTACAAGGCACATATCATGATCTTGGAACAGACACCATAAACAAAATTTAAATTCATTTTTCCCACATTTTTTTCTTTCTTTGTGAACAACTGAAAAAAGCACCTCTTCTTCAAAAAAGGTGCCTGTCCCAGCCCCAACAAGTTGTAATTCCTACCATAATTGATGCCTGATTGCTGCATCAAACTGTAGAAAGACCACTGCTCTGTGAATGGCTAACAGCTCGGATACTCTGCTGAGATCCAGTGGATTCTGGAAGCCGTAATAATTTTCTGTATGTCTTGAAGTTCAGTCCCTGCAACCTCAGGAAGAGTAAGTTTATCAGGTAAGGTGTCAGAAGCTGCACATAAAATCTGTCAGTTTTGTAAACCTGTTTTTCCTCCAGAGGTTTTGTACTTCAGGACTTTCTCAATTTTTCATCCTCCCCTGTGATGCAGAAGAATGTGTTTACAAGCCCCTCAACATTACAAAACCAGGCTTTAAGAATAGATTGTGGCAGGTGGAGAATTATGAGGATGTAGTAAAGTCAAGGAAGAAAAGGCATAGCAATGAAAAGTTGCAGGCAACTCAAAAGAGTGGTTCTTTCATTAGCCTTTCCCACTGTCATGGTTTGACACTGGCCCAATGCCAGGCAACCACGAGAGCCCCTCACACACCCTCCCTGGCCACAGCTGGGCAGAGAAGAGAAAAGGGAAAAAAAATTAGCAAAAGCTTCATGAGTGAGATAAGGACCAGGAAAAACAGTTCAATTGTGAAACAATATCAACTTAAGTTGCAAACTGAATTTATTACTAACTATTACTAACAGAACCAGAGGAGGATAACGAGAAGTAAAATAAGCCCTTAAAATACCTTCCACCCCCCAGCTCCTCCTCCCCAACAACATCGCATGGAGACAGGGCATGGGAGTTTGGTCAGTTCATCACTGAGATTTCCTTCCACTGCTCCAGGAGAGGAGTCTTCCCCTGTGATGCCGTGGGGTCCCTCCATAGGAGACAGTTCTCTGCTAACTTCCCCAGCGTGGGGCCACTCTCATGAGCAGCAGCCCTGCCACACCTGCTGCAGCGTGAGCCCCTCTCACGGGCACACCATCCTCCCAAAAATGCTGTGCTTGGGTCTCTCTTTCCATGGGGTGCAGTCCTCCAAGGACAGGCTGCTCCAGCCTGGGAACAGGGCCCCTCTCTCCACTGGGTCTTCCAGTGGATCACAGCCTCCTCCAGGCATCCACCTGCTTCAGCACGGGTACCTCCCCACGGGCAGGGAGTGGATCTCTGCATCCCCCGTGGATCCCCAGGGGCTGTGGGTGGATCTCTGCATCCCCCGTGGATCCCCATGGGCTGCAGGGGCACAGCTGCTTCACCATGCTCTGCACCACAGCCTACAGAGGAACCTCAGCTCCGGCGCCTGGAGCACCTCCTGCCCCTCCTTCTCCACTGACCTTGGCGTCACCATGTTGTTTTCTCTCCCGTGTTTTCACCTCCTCTGCTCTGACTAGAATCCCAAAATCTTGTCACTTTGTTTTGATTTTCTTCTTAAATATGTCATCACAGAGGGGTTACCAACCTCGCTCATTGGCCCAGGTTTGGCCAGCAGCATGTCCATCTTCAGAGCCATCAGCCATTGGCTCTGCCAGACATGGTGGGAAGCTTCCAGCAGCTTCCTCACAGGAGCCATCTCAGTGGTCCCCCCGTTACCTAAAACCAGGCCGTGCCAAATCAATTGTCTTGGGGTGACTTTATGATACTGTATTCCCTATCGTCTGCCCAATGTCACACATGAGTTCTGTGCCTGTAAAGCTAGCTCCGGGAGAGGGGGGAGAGGCGGTGGAATTCCTTCGGCGCTGTGCTCAAAAACAGAGATAGCTTGCTGGCTTCTTCTGCCCGGCTGCTCTGCTTCTGCAGCAGGGAAGAGAGTTACATTCCTTTTGCTTTTTAGCTAGCTTCTTGTTCGCTGGCTGAAGTACAGAGCCCTGGGACTTTGCTTTTTTATTTTTCTCTTCTGGACTGTTTAGCAACACCAGAACATACCGGGAGGCCCTACAGCGCGGCCCGGAGGGGCCCACACGGCACACCAGTTCCGGAGAGAGAGCAAAGCCACGCCTACAGAGGACTTTGAATTTTACCAGGTTCTCTCCACAGTGAGAGGTTTTATTATTTAGCATAATTCTTTTTCCCGTGCCTGCGTGCACTCTGCTTGCTAAATAAATAACTTTTTTTTTTTATTTTCCTCCGAGGAACTTCTTCCTGAACCTGGTGGGGGAGGGGTGGCTGTAACTTGCCTTCTTTGGAGATGTTCCTTCTAGAGCGTTTTCCTTAATTTGTCTCAAACCGGGACACCAATACACCCATTTAAAAGTTATAAAATCCCAAGAAGAATGGTGGCAAATCCTACTGACTGTCATATTAAGATTAGGTTTGTCAGACACAACCAGAATCATGCCCAGAGATGGCATTTTACTTACTCCAAAGACCTAAACTACTACCTGATTAGGGATGAGAGGGACAACATTTCCAACAGTTTTTAAATAAAATACTATTGTAGCTCAATCCTGCAAGGTAGTGAATATTTTCCTACTGAGGCTCTGAAGTTTTTTATTGCCTCTAAGCTTAGCAAAAACTTCTCAAAGCAATGGGTCTCTGCAAGTTATTATCCTTACAAGAGCACCTGCTCTTACTTGGTGCTTGCAGGAAGTGTGTGCGCAGGGCTTGACAGCCTCCCAAGACAGCCCTGGCAGAAGTGATTTAACTCAGAACTACCTGTTATAGAAACCCAATGTTCTCTCTGTCAGACTGAAGGGCCTGCCATCATTCAGGGAAGTTAAATGGTCTGATTTGAAGGAGAGGGAAATTATTTCTCCGCAACAGCAACCAAAAAGATCTCTTGGTCATGATCAATGGAGTAAAACTCTGTACAAAATGTGTTACAGAGAAAGCAGAGCTCTGAGGATTCTATCACTGTCCATGTTTTCTGTTTTAAAAGTGTAGTAACTAGACACACATTAGATTTGTCTGAAATAGAAATACATTACACATAATATTCCTCCTACATCTAGTTACGTGGTTTCTCACTGATCATTGAGCACAGCCTTTTTGATTGTTTCAAAGCTCATTATGCATGCTAATTTACGTGAGCTTTCTCAGTCATATACAAATGAAGTTATTGATATGCACTTGATAGCACAATGAGCACACACCACAGAACAGGAAGGGCTTTTTGTCAAAGAAAATAAACCCACTTCAAAAATCAAACATTCATAAGCACAGTAGTAAAATAAATGCTGTAACAAGTATTTATGATTCACTGACTCCTTTCTTCCTTCTAAAATGAAAATTCAAGAAGATAAATTCATGACTGATAATAAAATCTTACTCACATAAAAAGAAAAGTACATAAAGGAAAAAATCTGGAGACATTAAAAAAGCAAGCTGGTCTTTTATATATTTTCACCAATTATTGAAGAATATATTATTTTTATCAAATTGTTGTAATAAAATTTTCATTTTTTTACAGATGCAGGACAAAAGGAAAGCTGTGCAGGGAAACTTGTTATGTGAGCAGCACCAAATATACAGATATATGAACTGGGGCATTTCCTGGTGACAGAAAAACAGTCCAGACATGCAGCATTCACACCCACAGAAGAGATGGTATGCAAAACATGCCATGCTTTGAAATTCCAGCTCATTATACTGTGAGGGTACTCCAGAGGCTGAAAAGCAAAATGCCAAGAGCACTTCAGTACTTGGGACGGGATTATCTCATGCAACTCTGGTTGCCTAATTCTCAGTTTAATTGGGCTCCTGCAATCTTAGGCACCTCCAAAGGGGCTTTCATCCCAGTCACAGTGAACAAATTTTAGCTGCAGGTGTCTTTGTAAGAGTATCCAGCAAAGGTGTCCAGTGACAGCAGACGTACCAAACCAGTGGTGAGATGCCAGTAGTTACACAGCACCGCCCTGCTAACTGTTAAAGGAAAGGCAGGCAAATCCCAGTCCTGCAGTAGTTTGACAAGCCAAAGCTCTTAGGGAAACCAGTACTATCTGTCTCCATGCAGGATGACATACACCTCTGCTGTTTCACCCTTTGGAAAGGAAATGACAGATTTATTAGAGTAATCCCAGCCTGCCATTTTAAATCTTCTGGTAAAGAGAAACTCATCAAAGGCTGACCAGATGGTTTAAGAGACACTTACTAAAGGTGGAAGAACAATTTTTGGACCATGTTTTCTGTTCCCTGCAGGAGCAGACCTCCCAAGCCTGGTGGGTGCATTGCTTTTCTGTGAGATCATGACAGATCTGTGATGCGGTGGACATGCTCTGGAAACACAACAGCCTTCCACAAGTAAAATGCAGAAGGAAAAAGAAAAGAAAAAGGATGAAATTTCATCTTGACTTTATTCTTCACTTGACATCAATCTCCTCTTCTCCTTTTTACCCTTTCTCACTATCAGCCTTTTACACTCTTTTGTACCTGGAACCATCTGCCTTAAGCAGACAGGTTACTTAGCAATCCTCTTGGTCACTCCCCAGTCTGGGGTCAGAGGCTCTGGATTTAAGACACAAAAGCAGTTTGGGGAATTTCCTAACTGAGCAAAAGCCAGGATATATGAAACCACGGGGTAAAACATCAACCATTTCTAGTCTTAGATGGGGAACTCTGAGAGCAGCCTGCAGACAAGACAAAGGCACAAATAAAACCGTTCAGATGACTGTCCCTAAGTAAACCCACCAAAGTAGCAATATTTTTGTTTCTTGGGCCACAGCTGCTTCCAGAGACCAAATAAGACCTTGCTGGGATGGCACTGGGGATACCAGAGCAAGTTCAGCCACTGGGTTTTGTTGAGGCTCAGGGTATGACTCTCACCTGTCACATCTAGTGTCACAGCTTCTGGTTAAGAAACTGCTTCCCCAGTGTCTCTTTCAACTGGTTTCTTCAGTGTTTACATTTACTCAAACAGACAGACACAGACAGACAGCCTTCCCCCCACAGTCTTTTCCCCCAGCTCCCACAATGCCAGGGCCCACCAGGTACCTCATCCCTCCTGTTCCCTACCTCACATATTCCTGCAGAAATAAGTCAAGAGGTCAAAAAGGGCCTAGCCTAAAATTTCAGTGGGTACAGGGACAGGGACAATACTATACAAACCAGTTGGTTGGGAAATAATTTGGAAAATAGGAAATATTTGGGTGGCTAAGTTTTGGTTTACTCACATGTGGCATTTAACCTAAAGGACTCTTCATTTCCATTTACTTTCATTTCTACCTAAAAATCAAGAGGACCAAAGCTTTGTCCTTTGTGGCAGTCAAATTGTCCCTGGAGCTCTAAGCTTTGTGGTTTTTCCAACCCTAATCCTAAGTGTAACCCTAACCCTAAGCAGAACAGCAAAAGAAGCCTTTTGTTGAGGCTGAGGTGGCCATTACATGGCTGGTGCCCAGGAGCAAAGTGTGGAGGTATCCTGGGGATGTTTTGTATCCCACAGCAATTTTAGTTTTGTTTTTGTGTTGGGAATGGCCACTGCCTTCCCTGCCCCAGCTCCAGGAACATCGCGATGGGTGAGGGGCAGTCTGGGATTCTGTGGGGTTTGGGGGCCAGGGGCTGCTCTTCCTTCCCCTGGGGGGTGATCGGCACAGCTGCCATGCGGCACAGTGTGTCTGACTGGAGACCCTGTTGCCCTGTGGTTTTTGACGTTTTCTTTTGCCCTCCTGGTTGTTTTTTTCCTTCGGCACCGTGACTAGGCCTCGCCGGCTTGCTTCTCTGCTGCTCTGCCCCATGGGAGCCTAGAGCTGGTGTGTGCTGTGGAGCACCCCTTCACCCTCGGGGCCGTTCCCTCTGCGCAGCAGCCTGACCCTGGGACCAGCCATCACCGGTGAGCTGCGCCAAGGAGCAACCCCCGGCCAGCCCCGCTCGTCTCTGCCACTGCTTCATGGTTTCTGCTACACTTTTGCCTGATGCCCTGAGTCTGCCGGGACCCCCCACTGCTTCTGCTTCTGCCACCGATTCAGGGTTAATGCTACAATTCTATTCGTGGCCCCTGGGGGGTCTGCTCATGTCTGCTGTTCCAGCCACTGCTCCGAGGTTCCTGCTACAGTCTATTTAACCACCTGGAGCAGCATTAATACCAGCTGCTCCCCGTGAGTTTGCAAAGAGAACCACCCTCTCTTTCTCCCATATCAACTGAGTCTCCATTACCCCGTGGCATGAGGTGGCTGAATTCCCTCCTGGAATCACCGCACCTGCCCTGCCCGGCCGGGAGCCAACTGTGCCCCTGCTGGCTGTGACCGTCACTGCACCTAAGGGAAAGGGCCTGTGGCTGAGAGAAGGCTGCTACTGGGTGTCTGGCTTTGTTTGTTGTTGCTGCCGTTGCTGTTGTTTGTTTGTCTTGTCATACCTATATATACACTAGTAAAGAACTGTTACTCCTTTCACTACATCTTTACTTGAAAGTAAAGTCATCACTATAATAATTTGGAGGGAAGGGAGTCATATTTTCTGTTTCAGGAAGGTTCTTGCCTTCCTTGGCAGACATCTATCTTTTAAACCAAGACAGGGTCGTGCTCGCCTTGGTGTGCCTTTTGTAGTTGCAGTGTCCCCAGAGCTCTAGGCTTTGTGGTTCTCTTAACCCTAACCCTAAGCAGAGCAGTAAAAGCAGCCTTTGGCTGAGGCTGGTTCCAAGCAGAAAGGTGTAGAGGGAGCAAGGTTGGGGCAATGCCATGCTGCCCTTGGCATGCCTATTGTAGTCACACTGCTCCTGGAGCTCTAGGCTTTGTGGTTTTTGTGGATCCGTAACCTAAAGCATAATCCTAACCCTAAGTGGAGCAGTAAAACCAGCCTTTTCCTGAGGCTGAAGTGGCCATTGCATGGCTGGTGCCAAGGAGCAATTTGTGGAGGAGGCAATGTTTGGGCAGCGCTATGCACTTTCACAGCAGGCAATCCACTAAATGTACTGGATCCAAAAATCCTGCTTTTCCCCTCCTCCAAATCCCCACCCATCTCCTTTCACAGATAAGAGCTCTCTAATTCTCTCTCTGTGCTCTGACCTTTGTGTCATGCCACCAACTGTTTAAAATGCTGCATGATTAAAGCAATAAATGGCAATGAGGGATGTGGCTTGCTAATGGCTCCTCCATTTCCAAGAGCACAATGATTGTCTGCCTTGACACTCAGAAGCACTTAGCAAAGCCATGATCAGATACCAAGGAAAGCAGGGATAGGGATTGGACAAAGCCTCTTGGTCTATTTGGTCAACTGTGGTAGACATGTTCTTACCAGTGACCAAATCTCCCTGTTTTATGTTCTTGACCCTTTGGTTTCTTTGCCTCCATTTTAGTTTTGTATTATTATAAACTTGGAGAGACTGAACTATATGGTAAGGCAGGACCAGCAAAGGGACGACCCTGTCCTGCTTATAGGTTGAGTGGGGCTGATGCAGTGAGCTGAGACTTAGCCATATTCTGCATGGATTGGGAACAGGGACAGGGGAAGACAAAGGAAAGTCAAGGTCCAAGGTCAGTAATGCAAACACAATAATTTTGAGAGAGAATGTGTGAAATATTCACTTCTCAGTGATTCTAGTGCAGATACCCTCTGCCCTGCCATGAAAGCCGCAGTCAGACAGGCACGGAAGAGGAGTTTTTAAGTTCAGCAGGGGCCGGTGGGGGTTGCCAGGGGGAGGTCTGGCAGATGTGGGTGATCCTGGAGGCTCTGCAATGTCGCTCACCTCTGTCGCGTGGAGCCAGGTGTGGGGCCTGGGAGAGCCCAGAGCAACAGTGGAACCTGCCCCTGTCCAGAGTGTTTGTGGCACAGCACTAGGCATACACTCACCCACAAACAATATTAACCTTGATATTCTATCAGAAAATTCTGTATTTTAGAGAAGAATGGCAAGAGAATTGCTTTGGTTTAGTCTGCTACCTTCTGCTAGCAAGTTGCTTTATAAACAGCAGAGATATAGTAAAAGCTAAGTATTAATCTTGATCCTAGCTTCAAAAGCTCCTGGAAAGCCCAAAAATCCACATGATCCATGGTGAGCAGAAGAAAATTAATCAGGAGATGGTTCTAGTGACATCTGAAAGAGCTGGGCAAGAATAGTTCTCCCCAATGGTAAGGAGAATTAAGATACCCTCTCTGGGGAATATGGGAGCTCAATTCTTGTGTGGGGAAAGTGCCCTTGATGCATAAAGGCAGCAAATCCTTGTCCTGTGGGTGAAAGCTCCCCACTGGAGTCTGCAGGAAGGCTGAATTGGACTGATAGGAAATTGCTTCTCTACTCCTCTGTGTTGGATTATTAATATTTTAGGCCTAGCAGAGCAATTTAAATGTCAGAATTTTTAGTGGTTTAGGTATGTTATGTTGGTACAATTACTGCGTGGATGTGGACAATTTGAGTATTCATGGACACAAATAGTAAAACAAAGAAAAAGAGGAAATAAAATGAAAGAAAAATGTGCCCTACTGCCACTGGTTGTGGTTCCAGGAAGCAATAATTAGTGTACATAAATGCTCAGTTCCAAACAAAAGCCATATTCTTTTCTCAATATTTACAGAGAACTCCAATATACAACTGTGGGCCAGGTCGTTATTGACAGAACTGGTCTGTAACGAAATTGCATTTTGGCTTTGCTACCAGAATGAATTTGATCTTGCTGCTCAACACAGGCTTTGCAATCTGTTTGCAATGACATTTACTTTTTGCTGTAAACATTTTAGGAAACATTTTAGCTGAGAAGCACTAAGCTATAAAGCATACCCAGTGTCAAATCCCAGGGATTACTGAAGGATCAATATTTTATGACAGTGATACCCACTGATGTGTGGTTTTATTCTGGGATGGGTTTTTTGTTTTGTTTTCTACCTCTGTCCCCGCAGAGCTCGGGAAACTCAGGGTAAAGCAAGAAAATTTCTCAGTTGTACACCCACAGACAGTTGAAACAGTTGTTCAAAGGTTGATGAATAACCACCAAGAATCAGATACAGAGGTACATACTCTGCATTTCTAGCTAAGCAACAGCTAAATCATGTTTACAGCTTTATTTCTTAAAGCTCTTGTCAATCAGTGACTTAAAAGAGAAACACATTTCTTAAGATTATGAGCTTATATGTAGATTATGTTGGTTTGTAATAGCAGCATTGGCAAAAAACTTGGGCAGTGCCCAGCTGCCTTCTGACACGTTTATTTCAGCTCTCAGGACTATAATAATGTGAAGATGAGTTAGGGCTGGAGTCTTATGTGCAACTGCAATGCAGGATTGCAGGCCGTTATTCACAGAATCAGTAGTGGGAGCTCTTCTTCCTGAGTCATTTGCTAAATCAGGGGTCAGTCATGATGTTAGGAAGCAGAACCTGTTTCTTTCAGGGAAATTTGAAAAAAATATTATGAAAATACGACCACTTCTGGTAAAAAGTACAAACCACATTTTTTCAGTGAGAGAAGGGTTGTTGGGGCCCAACTGCAATCCAGGCAGGCTGGTGATTTAATTTCTCTACTGAAAAATTCTCTTTTAGCTTCAGGTGGAAAAATCAACATTTTACAGTTGCAGATAGAACCTGTCAAAAAAAGGACAAATCTGTTTTCCATTAGTTCAGTGAAATTGTAAGTTGGGCGCAAACTTTTACATTGAATGATTTGGTTTTGCTTCATTTTGGTATTGCAGAAGCACTTTATTTACAATAAAGTGACCATATTTCATTTTGATGTATGCTGTGTATAGCAACCCTTGTGACTCAGGCCACCCACAGGGTTTCTTATTTTGTTTTCCTGGGTTATTTTTAAAAAAGTCATTTACAGCAGTGTCTCACTATACTGGGCTGTGACATCATGGCCAGAGAGTGCAGCAACTTTAAGCCCCACTCCATGATTTATGAAAATATTCTTCCACAACAACATCATTTACCAAAAAGAACACGTATGTTCAGAGCATTGATCCTACTCCCTGAGAAGAAGAGAAGGTGGTTTCTCTGGGTGGGAGGCAGTTGCTAAGTAAAAATTAAAGCCAAGCTGTCTGGCTGGAAAGTTGTTGAAGGGGAGCTTGGCTGCACAAGCACAGTCACTGTGCAGCTTTGTGCTTTGCTTCCGGAGCTGCATGCATTGGAAGAAGGTGGCAGCCCAAGTGACACCACTCTGACACAGGCTGGTGAAGGTGTTCCATCAAGTGGTAGCACTGAGTGGTCTCAGCTGGGACAGAGCCCCACTGTACAAACACATGGTGACAGCCTTTGAGAAGGAAGGCACAGAGGCTCTGGGTCTGTTGCTTAGTCATGCCAGAAGGATTGGTGAAACAAAGATAACTTGAAGGCAGAGGTAGTGGCCTGCTGCTCTGTGGTTCCTGTTCCCAATGGACGATACACTGGTAACCTTCAAACTTGAACTTCTACTGCCAGGTGTCTTCTTTCACAAGGCATTTTCCCAGAGCAACTCAATCCCGTGCATTGACTAAGACAGAAAACAGAAGTGGGTCAGGCACTGCAGGGTCAGTACAAGGCATTCTGCATTATGTCTGCAGAACCAACTCCTCTTGAGTTCTGAGTCCCTGACTTTACAGCTTCAGTTGTGTGTTTTAGGATAGCTACTATGTGTGGGTGGAATTTTGAAAAGAAGTAAACTCAGCCAATATATCAGAAATGCTATTTTGTGGAATCGTGACATTCATGTAATCTGTTAGCTGACTTGGAGGCAGGGCTCCATCAACACAAACTCCAATGCTACAGGCATGTCAGCTTCTACAGAAACCTGCACTAGGGACAGGACTGCTTGGGTTTCAAGGATGTTTGCACAGCAGTGTTAGAACACCTGCACTCTAAATTTCATTCCTGGGCTCCTATTCTAATCTGGCCATATTACTGACTACATGATTTCAGTTTTTCTCAGGGCTTCTTATCAGGGGTATTTTGGTGCATTTTCTCATGCTTTTTCCTCTTTTTTTTTTTCCTCCTATATCCTATTCTGTACAGTGTCTGTTTGGCAGCATTCCTTCTTGCCTGATTTCACTGTCCTGTTCCATATGTTTGGTAAGGTTCAAGCAAGAAAGAAAATGAGAAATGCACATGAGTTTTCAGCTGGATGGAAAGATACAGGAGGAGTCATTTGGACTTCCTGTAGCCTGTGGGCAGTGGAGTCTCCCCCCACTCCCTCCACTTTGCTAGCCCACCATCACCAAATCTCTGTCACCTGTGTCAAAGGAGGTGGCCAGCTGCCTAACGTCGCTGGACTCTGCTTCAACCTCAAAAGAGACATCCCTCTCCCAGTTCCACTTCTCACTATCCTAAAGCAATTAACAGAGGCCACTGCAGGTCTGAGAGCAAGCTTAAATGCTCCATGGAGGTGTTAGAAGCCACAAGAAAGATTCAGGCATGATCATCTAAAATGGCATGGCAGATAGATGAAAAAGTAAAAAGTGCCTAAAGAACATATATGAACCCTGTGGGTTGTTCTGTTTTCTCCAGTAGGGTCTTAGGATTCAACAAGTTTTTGCTGATTTTGGAAAAAAGAAACCCAAATCAGAGGAAAGCTATGCTGCTCTGCATAAAGATCACCAGAATTTTTAAGCAGGGCTAAAATACATGTATTTTTCCCCAATATTCATTTTTCAGAAATCTCTTAGTAATGTCTGTTATAAGACACACACACCAAAAAAAAAACCAAACCACCCACCCCCCCCCAAAAAAAAAAAACCACCCACAGAAAATTTCAGCAACAACCCAGTGAAGTTATTAGCATTTACTGCTTAGATCTGGCATGCAGAGGTGCCAGGCAACCTTGAAAGCAGACTGTGCTGTTGGCTGAGCCCCCAGTCTGCAGTTGTGCCTCTTTCTTATCTGAGTAATGTAATATGCTAAGAATGACTTTTAGCTTTCCTGCATTGTGTTCATCTGCTTGAGAGTGCTGTTCAGTGGTGTGAGAATGACCGAACATTTATACCTAGCAATGACCTACCTACGTGAAATTTTAATACTGTCATTTAAATCTATTTAAATCTATCTATGTTTAAGTTCTATCACTTGCCTTCCTATTTGTGCTAATCTTCCTGAGGGTAGGCTGATTGTCAAATATCAACAAATGGAACACACAATTGTTCTTATCATATATTAAATGGTCTGTTTTTATCATATATTAAATGATCTGTATGTACAAGCTTATCAGAAAGAGCATATTTGTTCTGGTAAATGCATTACCTCACAGCTTGCTGAAAAGCAGCCTGGTCACAGTTGTTCCAACTTTCTCTCTGGAGGCAGGGCACATTATGCTATGGGAGGCCAAGCTCACTGATGTAGCAGAACCAGGCACAGGATCTTCTAAAACTGGATTTCCTAATCCTAATTTCTGCTCCTCTGTCTTTGGCACACATTTCATTCTGTCAATTCTCATACCTACTAGTGAGGAGATCTTTCTTTCCTGATGACCAGAAACAGACCTTTTAAGATTATGTATGAAACTTACACATTTCACAGAATCACAGAATCATGAAATCACAGAATGGGTAAGGTTGGAAAGAACCACAGTGGGTCATCTCGTCCAACCTGCCTACTGAAGCAGTTGCCACCTTCAAATATTGGTCATGAACTTCCTACTGCTTCCAGGGAATAAGTGTTTCTATCCAACAGAGATGAACAAAATTGATTATTCCACATCATCAATGGATTATTTTCTCCAAGCCACTCAGTCAGGAAAATATTATTGGTACAATTAAATAGGTATCACCCAGCATATTCAGAGCTCTGGATTGTTTACTCTTGGGCTATGGTATTTGCTCATCTCTAGCTTTTCTCATTCACTTTCTCTGCTGTGACAGATTGTGGGGCTGTGCCATAGGATGATTATGGAAATAACTGCTCTCAGAGCCCAGCTCAGTGACTCAGAGGAAGAAAATCTTGGTCTCAAAGAGCAGGTTAGAAAAGTACAGGATGAATATGAATCACTAGTGCAGAACCTTTTTGTGACTTGTGTCCATCTAAAAGTACAAAATAAGAGAGGGTACTCCATCAGTGTTTCTGTGCTGCTGTATAACTCACCACAAGTGTAGCACTCAAAGGAATAAATTGCTGCAGTGTGCCAGGTGGATGAATATGTGAATCATTTGTCTCCTGCTGCTAGAAGCATCTTGTAAAAATGTCTGGTGGAAAAATAATGTACCTTCTCCGAGAGAGATGTATTCTCGATGGAACAGGTACCACATTAGAGAGAGTGATGGAAGCTCTTTTTAGTTGCAGCAGAGGGAATATTTTGTATATACCTCATCTTGTAATATTCTGCATTATTTTTCTTGGAAACTTTATGTCTGCTGCATAATTGTACTGCTCACTCTAACAATGCCTTTGTTTTCAAATAGTCCATTGATTTCTTTGGGGCTACATGTTTCATTACTTTACAAAAATAAGACATCTCAATGTAGTCTATAAAAACTGACCTGATTGGGACCATAGAGCAACTACCTGCCTCAGATCCTTGGGAGTTTTGATTTGATGGTACATGAGTGCATTAATGTAAATAGTGACTTGAGAAATATTGTGATTACTTTTGCAGTCCTAAGAGTGAATCTGGTTTTCACCAGAGAGCCTGATTTCTCACCATGGCGCTGCTACTTCTATTAAATACATGCATCCTAGGGCTGCCAGTAGATCACCTGCAAATGACACAGTTGAAATTTCATTTTTTTAGTGCCTGAAGGCAAGAAGAATATTGCTCTGTCTTCCTGATACATTGATTCTAGGAAAATAGTCAAGAAGAAAGACCATCTGGTTGTAGTTGAGAGACTTCTGAAATCTTCTGAGCGTGGCTTTCCCGTATGTGCATGCTCCATCTCTTACATGTTCTGTTTGTAATTGCAGAGAAAGTTGGATGTCTATTGCCTTAGCACTGAGCAAAGAGTGTTTGAAATCAAGGAGTGAAGTGAGAAGGGATGAGTCAACAGTATTATTGATCTGAAGGAAAAGGTTGGCTCCACTGAAAATAATGGTGACTTGAAAGAATATTTTTCCAAAGCAAGGAAATACATATGTGTGTCAGTAAACAAAGATAAGGATAATATGCTGGTTGGGCTCACTGAAGATAGCTTCTGTTACTGCGTTCTGCCTGGGCCATGGGTTGGGTGAAGAGCTGGAGGTGATACATTACTAGACTTTGTTAATTCGTGACTTCCTGTCACGAATCTTTGCGTGCTTATGCTCCAAGTGCAAAAATGTTGGGCCCTTAGAATCTGAATAACTACATGTATTTGAACTGAATTTGGTTTTAAATTTAAAAACTCTGCTTTTAGACAGTTCTGATTGAAACTAACACCATGCTTGCTATACAGGTAAACATCAGAGAGGTTGAACTTGAATCTGAGGAAGCATAAATATGAACACATGTTCAGTCATAATGTCAACATTTTCAGGTACTGACTGCCATTGTCCTTTTTCTGGGCAGGGGAAAGAGATTGTGGTGTTTCAGTGACCCTGATAAATGTGTTGATGGGAACTTTTTCTCCTTGTTATGCAGGCTGGTCATATAAAAGAATGGGACAAAATCCTTTTTCACACTAGAGGTTATTTAGAATAAAAAATATATTCAGCTTTATATTTTGAAAAAGAGCCCCCCAAACTGATCTTCTGGGAATTATAAACTAAAGCCTGGAAAGTTATTTCCAAGCTGCAACTTTCAAATCAATTCCTTTTATAGTCAAACATATTCCTCCTCAGCAAAGTTCAATTTGTACTGGAATTATGGTAGTCGGCCAGTGAATACAAATGAGATCAAATGGATAATGGCTATGTACTTCTGTCTAAAGCAAATATGTCTGCAGCTCTCTCAAGCAGAGAGGCTTGTGAAGCAAGGTATAACTGCAATGCCATCAGAGTGAGAAGGGCTTTCAACATCCTAAATGTACCTGGGAGGTGGGGGCACCCAGAAGTAAACAAGGAACCAGTGGAAATGGAAGAGGTCAGTGTGTGAGAAGGCTGCAGGGAGACCTCCATGTCCCTGCTTGGAAGGGACAGTGTGCAGATGCAGTGGACACGAAGAGAGTGGAGCTCTCATGCAGTCAGAGGACTGTGGTTTGAGCAAAGCTGTGGGAACTCAGTGTTGCACACTAGTCACGGTGCTTGCAGGGTGCTTAAGAAGGATCAGCAGGGAAGAAGAGGAGTGAGGATTGCAATCTGTGTAAGGGGTTCATTCCCTGCATAAAGCTTGTGAGTGTGGAGGTGCACTACTGACAGCCTATGAGTCAAGGTCAGAGGAGGAAGGAATGCTAGTGAAGATTAATGACTGTGGTGGGGAATGTGTGACAGTCTGCCTGGTCAAGACAACAAATTGGATGGATCTATCTATAGAGGGATGGGAAAAGTGGTTTTGATTTGAGGTCTTGGTGTTCATCTGGAAATCTACTGGAAGGGGCAAAGAGCATTGTGAAAGCCGAGGTGGTTCGTAGGTAGCATTAGTGATATCTTAAAAGCAAATGCTAGAGGAGCCAGCTGTGGTAAATCCCTACTTCTGCTGCTCACAAACAGGGAAAACCATCTGAAGCTGTATTGACTATTAAATTATTTCAGGATAGGGAGAAAGGTTACAAAATCATGCTGCAGAGTTAGGATTTGGACTTCAGGAGAGTGGACTGTGACTTATTTAGGGAATTGATAGGCAGAATCCCTTAAAAACTGACAAGAGAGAAAAAGTACAGAGAAAAACTGGTTGATTTTTAAATAAAACTGAGGAGAGTTCATAACCAGCTACCCTGTTATGCAAGAAGACCAGGGAGTTTAGCAGAAATTTGGCCTTGCTTGCCTTAGCCAGGAGTTTCTTGAGGAACTGAAATACAAAAAGGAAGATTGCAAATAGTCGAAACATGGGCAGGCCACAGAGGTGGAGTATTGGAGTGCAGACCCACAGCGGTGAAATTAGAAAGGCCAAAGCCCAGCTGCAGATAAAATTGATATGGGACACAAAGGCTAAGAAGGTAAGTGGACACTGAATGGTAGAACTTCTCTGCAGAGACACTTCTGCCAGGAGGGACAGGAACTCCAGCAGTCCTCTGGAACCTCTGTAACAGTTTTCAGCAGGAAGTCATAGAATCATAGAATGCTAAGGGGTTAGAAGGGACCTTAAACACCATCTAGTCCCAATCCCCCCTGCCATGGGCAGGAACACCCTCCACTAGACCAGGTTGCTCAAGGCCTCATCCAACCTGGGTTTGAGCACTGCCAGGGTTGGGGCATCCCCAGCTTCTCTGGACAAGTCTGCTATTTGGAGTAATGAAGAAGAAAACCTGATGACTATATCCTTTTCATAAATCCACTAATTTTGTTTCTATTAAGGACACTGTAATTAAGGTGGACCAGGTATATGTATATAGAGTGAACCAGATTCCCCATTTGGCATAATAGTGTTCATTACCATTAAAAAGGCTTCATTTTGGAGGGGTTCACTGCTTACTTTTTTGGATTGAATTTCTTCAATTTTTTCCCATTCACATTTCCTGTTTCCACAGAGACACAGTAATAGAAATCTATTGCCAAAGGTTGCACTGCTTTATACTGCAAAGTTTGAGTATTTGAAAGTTAAAATGAGATATAAATAGTTGCATGCTTTTACAATTGTATTTACTTCCAAACCATGTTGCTTTGTGGGAAAATAATCCTTGTGGGTCTACTCTTACCAATGTCTTCTTTAGCAGGAAAAGCTGCAGCTCATGCAGATGAAAATTTCAGGCTTAGCAAGCTGGTGTGTAAGTTAAAGGCTGTGAACTGTTGGAAGCAAAACACTCAGAAGGCACAGTTCTCTGCTAAGATCAGAGATGCTGAGAAGATGATATTTTCTTACCATTTCATCTAAAACTCATGGTCAGATTGGAGAGGCTCATGGAATAATGGTGAGCCTATAGGAGCTCCTGGTAACTGCAGATTTTAGGTGAAAATTCTGAATTTTTTTCCCACTGTACTATGGGTATAATGGCAGTCTTCAAATGGGAAGAATGTGAAAGAAATCTGATGCTTGCTTGAAGCAAGAGTTTAGGAAGTATGTGTAGCCTATAGTATTCCTAATTCTGTCATTGATTCAGAAAATGAATTATGACATTGCATCAAAATTTACTATTTCATAACTGACCAGAAGGTATGAAAGAGAAGACAGGCAGACATGAAGTGAAAATGAACTAGATTGTTATTTGGGAAGTGGTAGCATTTGTTTTCTTTTTTTTTTTAATTGGTATCTGCTTAAATGAAGAAGAACACAGCATGAGGTTTATAAATTTAATTAAAGAAATACAAGATTAAGGACAACAATTACTAAATTAAACTAAAGTGAAGATGGATGGAAAGAAAAGTGCCTCACTTCTTTAAATGAAGCTGATTAGGACTGAACAAACAGGCTATTGATTATTATAAAGGCTAATTAGCTGCACATGTCAAACAAAGGAAAGCATAATGGATCATATTTGTTAACTTAAAAGGGTGAAAACAATATGGGCTTTGTGTGCTTGTTAATTTTAAGCCCTAATAAAATGGTTGTGCATACAATGAGTTCAGCTGTATCAGGGAGATGCTGAATCATCAGAATATTTTACTAAATAGCTCAGTAAAAAAATGATTGAATTATTGCAAATTTGTGGATTTAAATAAGAAACGAGAGCTATATTCACAGGATTTATAAGAAAAGTCTGAAACTGAGAAAAATTATTGGGAGAATTTGGCTTTTTTTTAAATTAGAAACTAGCTCATCTCACTCTGGCAGAGCTTTCTTGTGTTTGACTTTGGGATGCTCCCAAAGATCTAAGATTTTCTATTTTACTGTTCCCCCCTCCAAGTGCAGAGGATCCTGGACCCTGCTTTTTCCAGTTCAAATGGCTGGGAAAGGAGAGAGGGCTGCTGAATCCATGCCTGACATATTAAGATGTTTATATACACACACATTTATGTTTGTGCTTAAAAGAAATGAAAAGACCCTGCCCGGAAGGAAAGAAAGCTTCATCATGCACATTTTTGCATTAGAGACAATGAAGGGATAAACAGATTAGTAGATGGACAAGTCTTTCTAATGCATAAGAAAGATCAAGTTTTGCATTGCTCTGAGCTTATTTGCACACAAGAACTTGAATTACTGACATGTAAATACAATTACAGATGTGCAATTGTACTCATAGGAAAGATCATCTTACATTTTCCCCTTTAGAGGACCCCTCTTGTCCATCCTCTTCCCCACACTGCTTTAAAAAAGGTCCAGCTTTTGTTAGAAGATAGGAACAATTCAATTCCAGTTTACTCAAAACTCTCTGAGAGATTTACCTTTCCAGAAACCCACTTCTCTGTAAAAGAGAGAAAATGACCCCTCTCATATTATTTCCATTATGTGATTTCTATTTACAGGAAGCTCTTCAAAACAAAAGAGTGTCTGAATGCTGCTTCATTTCAGAGGCAGCTCATGTCTGTAAGGAAAGCTCTTGCAAAATTTCAAGCAGACACTGTCAAACTAAAGAAATGGCTACATAACCTGGTATCTGAATTCAACTGTTCCTGAATTCTCCTCTCCATCTCACTTGCTTTAACGAGGAAGTTGCCTGCCCTTATTCTAGGAGAGAAATGAATTAAAAACTAACTACATAATAGTTACTGAAGCTGGATGTGCATTTTATGGCCTTGAAACAATGTGTTTGAGTGTTCTCACAATCCCAGGCAGAGAGAAGTAGGGAAAAACACTGTAACATCTTGGAAGAAGTTTGAGTCACACACAGAAATGATACCTACAGGCAACACATTTACAAATGCCATCCACAGTGCTGGATGTATGGTTTAGTAGTGCAAAACACACAATTAATATTCTATTCCACAGATTTTTTAAAAAATCAAGTTACAGATTTTGAGGTTATTGGTCTTCTACCCAATCATTACATTTCAAGAAAACATTCAGAGACATTGTCATTAAAACCAGAAGAAATTCATTACATGTTTTTGGTTTTGGTTTTTTGTTTTGTTTTGGGTTTTTTTTTTCCCAATCTCAACACCTTCATGGATATATCACTAAGCCAGAAAGCTGCCTCTCGCTTCTACATATGGTTGCACATGCTGAAATGCCCCATTCCTCAGAGTCAGACTGAAAAGCACACCCTTCACTTGCAAAATACTTAATGGCAGGCAACATTACTGTATGGAAAATAAGTCTGTCAAACCAACCTCATTTCATTCTGCTGATAAAATTACAAGTTAGATAGATAAACATTATGCTAGAGATGGAATATATATTTGGAAGGGCCATGTGGGTTAGCAGCACATAAATTTTGTATTTTAAATTTCAGTATTACACCATATCAATAAAAATGCTAAATGGATTGAGAGCTAGATTTTTTTGACATATAAAAATGCATAATTTTCATTACATTTAGTTGATTTCTGATGGGTTTCTACAAGGGTTGGTAGCAGACCTATCAGTATACACTTTTGTCAACGGCTTGGAAATAAATATAAAATCACAGATTATAAAAATAACCAATGACATATTTGGGGAGGAATGTTAGTGAATTTGATAAGACATATACAGTGAATAACAGTGTGGGCAAAGCAGGAGTACAGAATCACACAGGTAACTCAGTAACTTGGTTATCCCTCTGAGAAGTATTTCAGTGCCTGCTTAGATGAGGAACAAGACGAAAGCAGGACTTGTGCAGAACCGGGTGGCTGCATCCATGGACAGGACAGGGAATTTAACAGACAGGTGACTGGCTGTGTAGTGTGGTAATGGAAAAGATCAATGCAGCAATCTTTTCATTTATAAAAAGGAGAGCAGTGCAGATATAGTAAAAAAGAGTTGGCAGCTCTATGTACAACACAGAAATACTGCTGCTGGTTCCAAAGTGTACTACATAAAACACATGAGAAAAAAAATTAGGGAGTACAGAGAAGAGTTCCAAAAATCATTTGAGGGCAGCAGGAAATGCTTTCTAGCAGAGGGCTCAATCCACTTAGACTGTCTGAAAGAAGAGTGACATGCCTACAGTCTATGGATAATTATGTTGGGAGAGAAGATCAGTCATTAAAAGATAACTAGAGAAAGGTGAAGCTTCAAAGTTGAGGCCAGAAAAATTGAAAAAGGGGAAATTAGAAACAATGCTTTCAAAATGTGATTAAGCAATAACAATATGGCTAACGGAGTATCATCAAAAACAAATGCCTTTTTGGAAAACATGGATTAGCCAAACCAACATACTCATTCCAGTGCAAGGGTAATGAAAATAAAGGTGATATTAAAAAATCACATCTGGCAGATTGATTGCACCATTCTGAGCTTATCAGTCTATGAAACTCCAACCTCAGTAAGGCTTAGAGATCTCCCCAGTGAAAAATGTTTGGGCTATGACTGCTTTAAATTCTGTGTGTTCAGATTTTTCAGCAGAGTAGAGTTGCCTTTGGGTAATACTGTGGTTTACTTCCCTGACAAGCTGTCAATTTTCTTCCAGAAGACCCACTGCATCTATCATCTTTCTAGCAGCAGCTTTTGTTGGTTTTGTTTTCTTTTGGTTTCTGACATCAGATTCTAGTTCTTTCCTTTCTTCCTAATTCCTTTCTTACCATTACGATGATGGTATTTACCACCAACAAGCTTCATTTCACAACCCTTGGCTCTGCAGGAGGGTTTGTCTTGATATGAGTGGCTTGTAATACCACTGCACTTGATTGAAGTGCAGATTCTAACATGTCTGTCTCTACAAACTATAAACCACAATGTTTGAAAAAGCTGTGCTCATTTCCCCCCTTTCCTTTTTTATGTGTTGTTTTAAAAACAACTTTAACGTGCAGAACAAAGGCTGGTTGCAGAAAGCAAATTACAACAGAATGAGGAAATTGGAAGCAACTGAACTTTTTATTTGCAATTGAATGAGTTTTCCACATGAATGTTGTTTTGAGGCTTCTCTCTCTAACAAGAAACGATGTAAATACAGCATTCTCTTCCTAACTCACCCTACTCTTCCCTTGTGCTCCCCATTTGCACAACCCAGATTTTATTTTGGGTTCAGGTCTGACCGGGTTTTTTAGATACTAGGATAATTTAGATTTGTTTACCAACATTTCATTATCTTCTGTACCAATAAAGACAATGTGGGACTGGGTCTCTCTTCTTTCAGCTCAGTTGGGCATGACACCTGAGATCAATCATCAGGGTTTAAAAGGAAATCGAAAAAGGTGTGTATGGGAAGTGGGGTAAAGCAATCTAACTCTGAAGTGTTTATAATCACATGTTTTAGAAACAAAAGCTGTTGGAAGTAGTAGAAGGTACAAACAGCCAAGAACTTCCAAGAGACAAGTAGTCTGTGCAATGAAAGCTAAAAACATGAAGAAGCTGCTTGAAGAGAATGAAGAAAAAGAGCAGAGAGTGAAATGCCTCTTTGAGGGAAGCTGAAAAATCTTCTAAACCATACTATCTTCAACCAAAAAAGGGACAAGAAAGAAGTGCAGCAGATATATTAATAATCCAGAGTTGAAAAAAGGAAATATTTGCATTTCTGAGGAGATGTCTCAAGTTTTAACACCATCTGACCACATATCTGAATGTGTCCCATCAAGTGTCTGAACTTCAGAGCTTCTCTGTAGTCATCCAAGTGTGCTGGATATGTCTCGCATACCCCTGTGCTGGGCCCTGCCTGCTGGGGGCTTTAGGGTCATGGTCCACTTGTTGGTGGCATCCTGTGCATCAAGCAAAGCATGGCCAGCCAGGCAATGGAGGGGATTGTCCCGCTCTGCTCTGCACTGGGGCGGCCTCACCTGGGCACCACAATGTGAGAATGGCATTAAACTATTGGAGAGTGTCCAAAGGAAGATACAAAGAAGGTGAAGGGTCTTGAGGGGAAGCCATACGAGGATCAGCTGAGGGCACTTGGTCTGCTCAGCCTGGAGGAGACTGAGGGGAGACCTCATTGCAGTCTGCTATATCCTTGTGAGGGGAAGAGGAGGGGCAGGCACTGATCTCTTCTCTGTGGTGACCAGTGACAGAATGCAAAGGAATGGCCTGAAGTTGTGTCAGGGGATGTTTAGGATGGACATTAGGAAAATGTTTTTCACCCAGAGGGTGGTTGGGCACTAGAATAGGCTTCCCAGGGAAGTGGTCACAGCACTAGCCTGACAGAATCCAGGAAGTGTTTGGACAACACTCTCAGGCACTTGGGGATGGTCCTGAGAAGCACCAGAAGTTGGACTCGAGGATACTGATGGTCCCTTCCAACTCTGCATATTTTATGATTCTATGATTGTCTTTCTGATACTTCTCAGGACCACCCTGTTGAGCCTGGGTCAGTATCTTTGCTCTAGAAAGTGAGCAGTATTCTCCATACTTTAGAGGTAAACTGCCAAATAAGTTGTGTAAGGTGCTGGTCAGAGGGAATGGTGTGCAATGTCAAACAGAACATGCTGGCAACCCCGGGGAGACTGAGGGTGGTGCAGCTAAAGCAGCAGCTGGCTGGGCTTAGCACCTCTAGGGGATTTGGATGTGCCCCAGGCCTCTGCCATAACTGCCATTCTCATCACCATGCTAAACAAGGAACTTTGGAGCCTCACTTGGACACTGCCTCCTTGCTGGGGCCACATTCCTGGGTTTGCAGTGTCTGTGACATCTTCCAGGTAGGGCTGTGACACCAGCACTGCAGAGCTGACAAACTGATGTCCTTTTGCTTTATCTGCACTGCGCTGGACGTGAACTCTCTGCCCTTACTCTGTTTCACATTGTGTCACGTTGTTTCACATTGTTTCACATTGTCACACATTACAACACTGTTCCCCAAATGTACTGGGAAGGGAACTGCTTTAATCCAGTCAAACCACAAAAATGGCATTAGTATTCACTAAACTGATGCCATTGTACTGAACTGATGTATTGAGTCTAAATCTCATTTGCTAATCATTGATTTAGTGTAACTGAAACCAGATCCCCTCTTAAGATTTTCTCCAGGTAAAAGGTGCTGTAACAGCTTTAACTGCTTCAATTTAAAAACTGTTTGGGCCAAGTAAATACAATCTCTGTGTTTAGTACACTTGGTAGAGTAGGCTCTTGGCTGTGAAATGTGCAGTGCTTCTTTTGTAGTATAGCCTACAGAAAAAAAAAACTGTTTGGAAACCACTTGATTAGACTTTAACTAGATGAATCCATCTACTGACAATTTTGCTGCCTCAAAAGCCTCCTTACCCTTGCTTTCTTGGTCTATTGAGAAAAAAGCTTTCTAAGTGTATCTGAATGTCTCTCCTCTAAATCAAGCAAAATATATTGTGTCTTCAATCTTTTCAAGCATCAAGGTGAAACCACAAACTCTTTGTTTTCCAGAGTCAGGATGACAAATGCCATTCTGCTGGAAATAATTTCTCAGGCTTCTGGCATGTTTTCTAAACAAAATCATATGAGAGACTTTTACACAGCCACAGCAGTTGGTGCAGACACATGGGGCCACTGATTTCATAGGTGTCTATCTTTGATGGGACTCTGAACTGTTTTGCTTTGTGTAAAAAATAACCCTTTAAGAGATCAGAGATGTCAACAGCCTTTGAGGAGAGCAGAACAGAAAAGAATAACTGTAGTGCACATGCTTTTATTGCCACACAACAGTCTCAGCTGCAGCTATCACCTATGTTGTCATTAACACTAACAAACCTCAAATACAAATTCAGTTAGCAAATTACAGCCTGTGTGAGAGGTGAAGGAAGAGCTGCTGTTTTCTTCCACACACCTCTGCCCTGAAAATGGATGTAGGGCCATGTCTAATTAGGGTTACCTGCAGAGAACAGTGAGGAAAAGGCCTCTCTATTATCTTCCTCCAGCAGTGCCTGAAATCCAGATTCCTATTAAACAATAATAAAAATGTCAATTTGCACTATTCATGTTGTACTTTGCATTCAGAGGGATTATGGGTACGTTTAGCAAAGCTGTAATTATGGATTATTTCAACCAGAGAGAACTGGTAGCCACTCATTCACATGAGTGCACAAGGACATCTTTCCCTTTAAATCTAAGCCCCTGCTTGGAAGCAGAGCCTTTGGATGATGAATTTTTGTTGCTCCCATTAATCCTTTTACCATCTTTTAGATACAAAGTCAGTTAACCCAAGAGTGCAGTTTAAACTGGGAGACAGGTTGATGAACTGCAGTGTCAAGTTTATGACCTGGAAGCTGCAGTTTCCCAGAGGAATGTGACTGCAGGTAAAGACAGGTTGTGAATTATGTGTCCATGTCTCTGAATCCCTCTTTAACCTTTGAAGGAACAGGCAACTTAAGCCAAATATAAAAGAGAAGAAGACCAGCTCTGTAATGAAAGCATTTAGGTAGAAGAGAAAAACTAAAAACAACCTGCAGGAAAAGTCAGACAACTCAAAAGCTGTATCTATGCTTTCTGACACCACAGCTGCTGAAGCAGTACATTACACCCAGTTAATAACTTTAAACCATAATTTGTGTCATCTTTTGCTTTGTAGGGATATCATGGGAAATAAAAAGGGAGCTGCATTTAGGGAGGAGGCAGTTGGGAGTCAAAGGATCCCAAATGGTAGGAAATCAGGCTTCAGTACTGTTTCTGTTCTTGGAACAGCTTACTTAGAAACCATGTGGGGCAGTCAAACAAGGCTGTATCCTTGTAATTCAGTTAGGTATATGCTATGATTGCAGGAGTTTTTTAGAGGCTTTGAAGATAGCAGTGAGAGCTTTCTAGCCCTTAACTGAATTAACCTGGAACTGAAACCTTTTAACAGAATTCTTTCTTCTCAGCTGTTTGTTGTGTAACTTTTAAAGGTAATGCTTATGTAATTCATGTTGTTTAAAAAGCTTGACTAGGGATTTCTACGCCTCCCTGTCTGAAGTTTCTGCTTTTTTTCTGTGTTATTAAAATCCTACTGTCAGTCTGACAAATGCATGCAGAAAAATTGATGGGCACTGCCTAAATTTCTAGTAAGTTAACAGGAAAAAACTTCTTAGGTCCACTTCTATGCTATGAAGAATATAAAGTACTACAAATTTAATTAGAGTTTCCTTCTGCAGGAAAACATTAGCTGTTCCTGCTGCAGGAAACTGAGAAATGCACTGCTGAAGACAAGATACAAAACAAATCCGGGGAAATAAAGAAATGGGAGATATCTTTAATTAATGCACAAATATACTTGGCTCCTCTGGCTTTAAGCTAGTCAAGTTCACGGGAAAAGTTGGTGCAAAACTTGTAAGTCACATTGATGCCAGTGAGCACAATGAGAGCAGCTGTGACAGGAGATTTTTTTTTTCTCTTACAGTGAGTTACTATTGTTAAAGATGATACAGAGCTGGAAAAATTGTCTGAGGAGCTTGGATTTCTCTGTGCTCAACACAAGAGCTCCATCAAACTATAGACACATAATCTGAAATGCATTAAAACCCTGCAATGTATTGTAGCTACCTTTTCACCTCTGATATTTTTATTCCTATGTCTAATATTTAATGGATGCTGTGAAGTTTTGATTTTTTTCCATTTCAAAAAGGTAGAAGGAAGTTTGCACAGCTGTTGTCCCACAGTACAAACAGTGTAAGAAGTAATTTTCCAGATAATAAGTCAATATTAAATGGCTATTTTTTTAAGCATTAACACTAGTACTTCTGATAAGGTAATCCAGGCTTGCATCATGTAAAGATTTGTCTTTTTTGTTAAATTGATTGCACTGTGCCACTGATGTGAGTTCAGACCTACAGTACTTGGCCAGATCTATATAGGGGTGGCAACTCCTACTTGCAAAAGCTGTGTTGTGACTGTAAAGGCAAAGGTGTTTTTGAAACAGATCATGTCAACCTCAGGAATTGCCCAGGGAGACTAAGACTTCAGCCAGTTTGGGAGAATAATCTACAGATGAGCAGACTGAGCCATGTCCTCTAGGTATTTTCTCCAGTCCTTTTCCTTTCACTTTCACATCTTCCCCTTCCTTCCCTCTCCAATGCACTAGGTCCTGGCCTGTCTCAGCAGTGTGGAACAGTTGCTACTCTTCTTTCTGGGTTCATGTGATGTTTGTGTAGGCAGCCCTCTCAAACCCCTGCTGCAGAATGTGTTGACACCTGATGCATCTGGCCAGCCTGGGTAGTTGTGCACTCTGGCCAGTTTCCAGCTGCTCTCCTGCTGCTTCAGCAGAAGGCCAGAGTTCCTTGAGCAGGCACTCTGAAACAATGCCAGAAACAGCTAACCACAGCTAACATCTTGGATCATATCTGAGAAGTGTCTCAACATATTAAGTACAGGATTACAGATATGCAGCAAAAACACCCTCATATTTTTAGCTAAAGTTAGTGGGCAGTGCTAACAGAAGGTGAAGAAGTGGCACAATCAAATCACATTGCCCATAGATATTAACCAGGGCTAAATTACATCAAAGCTGATAGCAAGGCAAGCCTTTGAGTCAGTGGGGGTTTTTCTTAGTAGTTGAAGGGTTGGCATTAAGTAGCTGCATCTCTGTTTTTCAGAAATTAAACTGAAGACTAGGGAATTTGGTGTCACTGGGAACAGAGCTTCACCTTTTAACAGCTCTCCAAACCTTTTAATCTTGGTTTTCAACAGGACCAGAAAAGATACTGTTGTGGGAAAAATAGTCACATAAAGTAGATTTGAGACAGCAGGAATCTTCTGCTTCACTGACATGTCTCCTGCTGCAGGAATGAATGCTGATACACTTATTACTATGAATTGAAAAGGCATGGGGTGAGCTGCAAAAGTTGCAGAAAATTTCAGGTTTTGTGGGTAGTTACAACTATGTGCAAAATGGTTTTGTCCTACCTTCTGTCAAGATCATCCATTAATTGGTTTTTGCAGACTAAGCAATATATTATTCAACAACACTATGCTGAATGTTCACAACTTGGGGTTCATTCTTTTTTCTTTTATCCTAACACTTTTCTTAGCAGTCAGAAAAAACAGCTTTTGCATATACTTGAGTTCTGCTTTAACTCTTTGTTAGTATCTCTTCAGGTTCTACAGCTCAGATCCAGGGTAACAATGCTGGTCAGCATTACCAGCAATATCCTTTGAATTTTTACCCAAGAAGCAGCAATGACAGAGGAGGAAACACTCTTAAGACCCAAGACAGTAAGTAATGATGGCATTGATAATAAGCTGATATGGTTGCAGAATGAGCAAGTTTTTTGCTAACCTGCAAGCTGTGGTTTGTGTATAGACCCAGGCAGGTTTCATGTGGACAGTATATTGAATCCCTTTGAAGATTTATCTTTAAGAGCAAGGTGACAGTATGCATTGTTAGTAAACGGGGAAAAGAAGTTCCAAAAATTGACTAAGGAAAGGGAGCCAGAAGGAGGTACTTAGTTAGCAATGGTTTAAGAAACAATTTTTTTTGAGTACCATGCCATAATTAACGACACTTTTTATGTGTTACTTATGCTTCCAGGTGCCTAGGAGATAGGAGAGAACAGCAAACAGGATATTACTACACCTTAATGAAAAGTCTCTTCCTACTGTCTTCACATAGCTACAGCAACAAAGGCTGGTCCAGAAGTAAACCTAATTGTATTTTATAATCATTCCAGGTCATTTTAGAAAATGCCACTGAAGTGACAACCTTGAAGTAAGAGAAGAATAACTCACACATAAATCAAAGAGAGGCAGTAATACTCCAGTGCTATGCACATGTACTCAATGCATCTGGCTGCAGTGTTCAGTACCAGCTCCAGTCATTCAATCTGCTAATCCATTTTAGGTACTGGATGACACAGATCCTCCTCCTGAGCAAGAGCAGCACTTCATTTCCTCCCTTCACAGACAGTGCAGCACAGTACAGAAGGGCAAGGACATCAGTTAAAACTAAAAGGCTTCCTTTGATTGTGGTAACCTTGGAACATGGTGGTGCAAAACACAGCTAAGTGCTTAGAGAAAAACATTGGTGTCTGGTGTTTTACCTGGTTTGTTGTTTTTTTTTAACTGCTTTCCTATTGCAGCCCTTGCCTACCACATCCTGTCCAGTGCAGTGCTCTCACCCCCAGAGCCTGCTGCCTGTACACTAAACCTTTAATCTCTGTTTAAACATGACTCATCAAAAGTGTTGTCTTGACCCTCCCTAGCACCTTCGCTGCCCTCCACCTAGAAAGGGGAAGAAGTGCAGCTCCTTCCAAAATGCTACACTACCTAGAAGAAAACAGAAAAATGTTCATAAGTTTATCTGCATTTACCTTGTGTGGAAAAAAACTTGCTTTTATATAAGCCTAGCCAATAAAGGACTCAAAGTATCTTTCAGAGATGCATCAAATTGTATTGCAGCTTTTAATCAGTGACAATACTAATCTATGTGCCTTTTGGCATCATCCATATGCCTGGGTGTTTGTGAACACAAATAATCTAACACTTAAGCATTATTTTCATAAATAACTGACACGTAGAATTAAAATTGGGCAAAACTTAACAGCATTGCATTGGTTAAACACCAATTAAAAGCACTCAGAGTTGTGTTAGAAATGCTGCAGTATGTAGAGATACAGGATTCCTTAGAATAGGGCTGACACCATTCACCATTACTGAAGCAAGTTTTAATTCATGCATGCTTGCTGCTACATCAAAACAAGTCACTTTATTCTCAGAACGCTGTGGATTCAGCTATCAAATAACATGAGTTCTTTTTAAGGTATGCAATAAATGAAGGACAAGGTGAGTAATAGCTATCCAAGGTCAGTTGTCACTAGAGAAGCCATCAAATGTGATTTTAGCACACTCCAGAAACCAAATGCTAGTTTGGAAGTAGAGCAATAGCATCAGTATGAAGCACTTATGTGCCACTGCCATAGCAAAAAGGGAAGGGCTGTCACTGGTAATCACAGCTTCTTGTTAAAACACCTGAAGTATTACTCAATATAGCAAAATTCAAAGGCTATTTTAGAAAAAATGTTATACCTACAGGAGATTGTCTTCAAAGCAGAGCACTAATGCAAGACTGGTACTATAGGGATAAACCATTGTGCACAGACTTTCAGTGGTGCATTGTAACAAGAACTGAATTTAGTCCTTAACTGTGTGCAGCAGATGGATGATTTTCTGGAAGGCATAGCAATTTTAATAAGATCAGAAAGCTCTAGGTTTTCTTCATTCCCATACAGCCTTTCCAGAATTATGACTAAATTTTTTGCAATTTCTTATCATGTGAGACTGAGTTATGTCAATACACATTCATACTTGATATACTACCCACATAAGCATCGAGGTCATGATGCAAAACTGAGGTTTCTTCCCCCAGAGCTGGTTATCATTTCAGTCAGTCAGCAACCACAGAACTGTATGCCCTCTGTTCTCTTGCTCAAACATACTGGAAAATTCCCTGCATGTGGGGACTGAGGGAACTGGCAGATGAAGCTGCAATCCATCATATTTGAGAAGTCATGGTAGTCCGGATTAGTTTCCACTGACTGGAAAAAGGGTAAGTGTAGCCCCATTTTTAAAAACAAAAAACAAAAGGGAAGACCCAAGGAACTACAGGCCAGTCAGTGTCACCTTGGTGCCTGGCAAGAAGATGGAGCAGATCCACCTGGAATCTGTGCTAAAGCACATGGAAAATAAAGAGGCAATTGGTGAAAGCCAACAGAGCCTCACTATAAGCAAATCATGCCTGACCAATCTGGTGGCTTTCCACAATAGGGTTACAGCATTGGTGGATGAAGGAAGAGTGACAGACATCATCTAACTTGACCTGTGCAAAGTATTTGACATTGTCCCACATGACATCCTTGTCTCTAAACTAGAGAAACACGGATTTGACTGCTGGCCCACTTGGTGGATAAGGAATTGGCTGGATGGCCACACTCAGTGTTGCTGTCAATGGCTCAATATCCAAGGGCAGACCAGTGACAAGTGGTGTCCTCAGGGCTCGCTACTGGGAACCAGCACTGTTCAACATCTTTGTTAGTGACACAGATAGTGGGACCAAGGGCACCCTCACCAAGCTTGCCAATGACACCAGGCTGAGTGGTGCAGTGGATATGCTGGAGGGAAGGGATGTCATCCACAGGGACTCTGGCAGGCTTGAGAGGTGCTTGAGGGACTGTGCAAACCTCATGAAGTTCAAGGCCAAGTGCAAGGCCCTGCACCTAGGTCAGCGCAATCCCAAACACAAATACAGGCTGGGCAGTGAAGAGATTGAGAGCAGACCAGAGGAGAGGACTTGGGGGTTTTGGTCAATGAGAAGCCCAACAGGAGCTGGCAATGTGCATTCACAGCCCAGAACAACTGCGTCCTGGGCTGCATCAAGCAAAGTTTGATCAGCAGGTCCTGCATCCATCAAACCTGTTGGAGTGAGTCTAGAGGTTGCCCAGAGCAACCGTAGATACCCCATCCCTGGAAATGTTAAAGCTCTATCCAACCTGGCCTTGGAGCAAACTGGTCTAGTGGAAGGTGTCCCTGCCCAGGGCAGGGGAGTTGAAACTACATGATCCTTGAAGTCCCTGCCAATCACAACCACCCCATGGTTCTATGCAACCAAAAAAGATATAAGGCTCAGAGCAATACCTTTTTCATCAAAGGTATTCTGCAAGCACAGACAGCAGCCCCTCTTCCACCTGACATCCAATATTAGAAACTTTCCTGTTAGAAAGATGAGTATTAAGCCTCACAGGTTGTTCCAAGTCTAATGCTTAATGCATGCTTTGCTCCTCTTTGGTTTTAAGTGGAAAACAAGAGTTAAGCTAACATGGAAAAACATGAGCTAAATGAAAATTCTTTTTGAGATATTTCTAAATTTTAATCAATATTGTTAAATACAAACTTAATACTGTATTTGGGGGAGCTAACTCTTCAAATCTTGCATTCTTCCTCTTTCCCTTAGTATTTCAAAATTCCCATGGGAAACAGCTCATCTCCAATTCAGCAAGCAGACATTCCTCTTGGGGACTGCTCACATTAAAGAAAGTTCACAGGTAAAATTCCATTCAACAGATTTTATTTATCAATTTGGTTCTGCGATTACAACTGCTTCAGTTTTCTTCCACTGAAGACAAAATACAAACTTTTACAGCAACACTTGCAGGGAACATTCATAAGGTAACAGCTTGATATTTGCACAAGTTGGCTTCACGAAAAAGCCAGATAACTTGAAGAGTCACTACGATTCAGTGCCTAAAACTGATTTTGGGGAAAGTATAACTGCAGATCTATGAGCTACCTTCCACTTCAAAACACAAGGCCAAGAAAAACTGCAAGTTGTTACTTCAGGTTTTTTGCTAGTACACAGCACAGATAGCTGATACTGCCGTTTCACAAAGGAGTAATTACTTTCGACAGTGAGGCAGCCAAGCACATAGTGAAGATGTATAACCCAGCCTCCCCTCCCACCAAACAACTAAAAGGGAAACCATTCAAGCCACAACTCTGAACGGTGGAATTACACCTTGCTATCAAGGCTAATGAGCAAGTGGTGTGTAGTGCAGGCCTTCCAGAAGGTGACTAAATTGATACAGCACAAACTTGAGTTTTTCAGATAGGCATTTGTACATGCCAGAGATCCTGGGTTTCCTAAAGTCTCAGAAAATAGCAATTGCTGGCACCACAACAAATTTAGTAACTAAGGCAAGATATCCCTTCTACCCTTCTAAACAAAATTTGAGGCAAACAAGTAAGCAATTTTAAGGCACTTTAAACATTATTTTTAGTTTACTTTATCAGCAACCTAAATCAGGATTAGCAAAGCTCACGAATAAGCATTTCAGCAACATTTTACAGAACAACTTTTTTGTGGCAATGTTTTCCATGCTATGAAGTGTTCTGTAGGACTTTTCTGCAATTTTCCCAAAAGAGCCCTTTGGGGCCAAAAATTGTGTACTAGGTATAGTTTGCTTTGCTGAGCTAAAGGCAAACTGTCATATTTCAAAAGAGCATTTTCTTCGCTTCAAAGCACAGGATACAAGCTCATGGATATTTTTTAAGAAATAAATGTAGTAAAATAGTTCTTAGATAGGGAAAGGACAGATTTAAGTGATTTCACAATAAGGCCAAGGATATACCATCTAATTCACACACATACTGTTGCTGAAAACTGTCTGCTCACTGCTGTTTTTGTAAACCTGAGCTGATTGTCTTAGTTTTGTTCAGAAAACCAAAAGCTAAGGAACTCAAAGATACAGTACTGGTGAGTAACCTCTGCATGTTGTAGGAATTTGAGTTTTCTATGCAGCACAATAGAAACAATGCCATTCAAACTAGACAAACACAAGGAAGCAACACTGTACACTTGAAGTTTCCAACTGAAGTGCACTTAATTTGCTTCATAATTCAAGTTCCACTGCCATGACTATTATCTGCTATCAATGCTATTTTTGTATTGGGTGCCAAATCCAGTCAAGTCAGAGCTAGTAACACAGTACTACAGATTATCCCAGAACTGATGATTGAGGGATAGCATCACAAGATATGCATTATGTGCTACCTTTACCACTTGATTTTATCTCTACTTCCATTTTTCCTGTAGGTTTATTTTCACAGGTGCTCAAGTAAGTCTGCGTTGGAGATGACGTACCTTTGATACTCAGATCACATGGCTGATCCAGCCAAGGGAAAAAAAACCCTAAACTATTTGGCTGAACAGATTTCCTAAACCAGTTCACTGCAGGGTGACAAAAGCCTGAAGCCAGAAGGCAGGGAGGGGAAAGAAAAAAAACGTAGCCTGCAGTCCCAGGATTATGGCAATCCTGACTATGATCAAATCAGCAGATCCTCTGAATGACCCTTAATTGCTCCTTCAGCAAGCAGACATACAGGAGGGTAATAAAGAAAAAAATAACAACCCAAACTCCTGAAATTAATTGCAAGTAGTTTAAGAACTGTTTGAGTAACAAAAACATCAGGCTTTCCCAAATATCAGTATTTCAAGTATAAATGTGAGTTGTTGCCCTTTTATACAGGGAGTGAACTGAATTATATCACTAGTTTTATGGTTGGTCTTTGTAGGCCAGAACAAAAGGTAAACAAGTCAAGGCTTCTGTTTGTAGCTGAACATGGCTGTGCCATACTCCTCACTCTAAAACAAAATCACTGAAGGACAGTTATTATAGGGATTTTTTTTTTTTAAACTGGAATGCTCAAGTCACATGTATTCTACATTCCTATGTAAAGCTAACATTACAAGTTTTACTTATCTTTGAGATAGCCGGGACACACTTACAGCCTACTGAAATTTAGTCTTTTAAGGCACTAATATTTATTTCCCCATTAGAAGGATTATTCCTACATCCACCCTCAACATTGGAAATGGAATAGGAATTCTGTTTGGAATGAAGTATTTTATGAGGCAACTTTTATTCTTGTGTAAAAAAACCAAAAAGGGTTATGTTATTCTGTTAAGACATTATCTAATTCTACATTTTTGTCCATCATTCTAGCAACACACTGTAAGAGCCATAAGCTACTATAAATGGTATTTCACTCCCTGAAATCAGTCACCAATAATTCACATCTTGATAAAACTGAAGGGATACTGTATCAGATGTTGTTTAAATTAGCCTTCAGAGTAAGTCATTTAAGATTGTCTACTGGACAGTGTTGCCACTGAATAAGAATCTCTGAACATTCTACATTTGGAATATCAAGAAAAGTCCCACATCAGCAGCCACTAAAGGAAAAAAACAGCCATGAGAACCCATGCAGCATATTGCAAGTAATCCTGTTGAAGAGATTCGTATCACTTCTTGCCAAGTATAATGTTGCAAAAATATTCATTTAAAGTCTTCTTTTAGAGATTTAAAGGATATTATGAACTGCTGTCTTCCATGAGCAACAGAAAATATTTTGGTTCAGTGAACTACAGGTGTTGGGCTACTAGTCCATTACCAAGGGGCAGGTCCTAAAGCGTGTGGTAATTTCGGTCTTTAGATCTGCAGAATTTGTACAGAAAGAAAATAACAGCCTGCAGACCCAGAACAAGGACAATTCCACCTATGAAACTCGCAGCATCAAACGTAGATTTGCGTGGAACAGGTACGGGAGCCACAGTAGTATTTGAACCTGTTAAACACCAAATTAGAAATTTTAAGTGCACAACGCTCACAACAGTTTTACAGATTTTGGTGCTGGATTCTTTGGATTCAAAGCATCAAAACACCAATAAGAAAACAAAAAATAATCAAAGTAAAGCCATGCCAGCATCTGCATTTAGATTAGTGGTACTGAAATTCTGATTACATGCTGTTTGTACAAGGCTAGAGCTATTTATAGACAAACTGCTCTGGACCTCAATACTGAGCAATACCCAGCTGGACTTCATTTGTACTTCAAAAAGCCAAACCCTTCCTCCTTTACATAGGATATATTATTGATATGCTTACATTCAAGACACGTTTTCCAGTTGCTGCTCTTTTTTTTTTCTTACATTTAAAATAAATTGTTATCTTCCATCTACTGTACTTTACCCCAAGAATTAGGCTTAAAAAAACAGCCGGGGTCACAACGAATGCAAGTCTGGAAGTAACAGCCATCTGTTGATGGGTAGTTTTAAAGAGCTTTACTTTGTAAGAGCTTTTCATGAAATGGCATATTTAGGACTGACTTGGAAATAAAATACTTCAGTTTATTCCCATCACTGTAGCACAGTTTCATTTAACAAAAACAAAATACCACCTCCCAAAGACAGATGAGTTAACAAGTGACTTCCAACCACACTATTAAAATCATCCAGCCATTTGACCAACATGTTTCTGACTTTTTAGATCTCACCAATTAGCTCTGTTTCTCAGGCTATACAACCTTGCTACTCACATACATGACTTTAACAAAATTAGACTTGCCATAAAGTTAGAAGTGACAACACCAAATACACCAATACTACTTTTATGCTGTCACTCAGTGAGTCTTCCAAGATAACACTTTTAATGCAACCCTGGCTTCTAAGTATTCCATGCTTTAACTATGGTAATAGTAACAGTTACCTGCAGCAGTGGGTGTTGTGGTTGCTGAAGTAATGGTAGTTCTAGGCACAGGAGCATGAGTAGTTGCATTGGTGACGTTGGCTGTTTGAGAGAAGACAGTATGTACACACCATAAACTTCAATAGCAAAGTTCACAAGCACTGAAGTTCCTATACAAATGAATTTTCCTGTTTTGCTTTAACAAGGATAAGCTTTGCCCTCAGACTGTATCCCACACAATTTAGGTGGTGAGCTGTGTAGTGTTAAGCCAAATTTCTGCAATAAGGATTATTTTCAAACTTGCATACTATTATTATCCAAATATTTCAAGGTTCTCCACAGATCAGTGATTCTTTGTTCAGAGAAAAGGACTTTTCTCTCAAGCACTCATATAAATGCTGGTACTTGAACAAAAATCAAGAGATCTGCTCCAAGAAAACTAAGAATCTGCATCAAGGCAAAGGAATTTAATTAAACAGCCATTACAATCAGTTAGTATTAATTGTACTAAAAAAGTACTTAATGTAATACCTCTAGACAGGAGATACACACTCTTTCTTCTCCTGTCCTCAAAACACTAACTGTGAATGCCATCACTGGAGTAAAACCACTCACCTAAACCAAAACTGTCTCCTAAGAACTTTCATTATCAAGCCACATAAACTAGGTCTAACCTCTCCCCACTGCCCTAAACATTAGTACTGAATTAATACTAATTACTAAAAATTAATTATTAAAAATTTAGTAATTCATACCAATTACTAAAAATTAATCAGCATTCCACTATGCCTGGGACAAGTGTCAACGTTTGTGGGTCTTCTCAAAGCTACCACACATTAGGCTGTTCTAAGCCTCATCAAGTACCAACCTGTTAACTCCCAGCTCCCTTGATCAGCAAGTTTTTAAAGATTAAAGGATTTTTAAGAATTTCACTGTAGAGCTGGCAGGGAAATTTTTGAACAAAAAACCCCCAAACTCCTAAGAATTCATGAGTAGCAGAAATTACTAATTCTGACTGAGCCAATTTTTAACAGAGAAAATGCTTCCTGCCAACATAATTAAGAGTTTTGTAAAATCCCATTCTTCCAAACCTTGGACCCATTTATGCATTCTGCACATCAGATGTTTAGCAGTCAAGCTACTACAGTGAACTGTAGAAGAAGCCCCTGTCTTTCATTTTATTCACCAGTTCCTAGTCTGCTGCCATTCTGAGTTCAGTGCTACTGTATTACCTATAGCAGTATGAGCTGTGGTGGGAGAACTGGCTGTGGTGGCATTGGAAGATGCTGTGGTGGCATTGGAAGACGCAGTGGTGGCATTGGAAGACGCAGTGGTGGCATTGGAAGGTGTTACAGTGGTGGCATTGGCAGGTGTTACAGTGGTGGCTTTGGCAGGTGTTGTTACAGTGGTTTTGGAAGAGGGTGTAGGAGCACTGGTAGGAGGAACTGGAGGAGCTACAAAAAAAAAGAGTTACATTGGAGAGATTAACTATGGTATTTAACTAAAAAACAATCCAACAAAACAACATCAACAGGTACAGCTTTAGGAATTCCAGATAGCACTGAGTTCTAATGTAGTTTTAGTTTGAAATTACAAAGCTTTTGAATCCATCATACTAACATCAAAAGTTCCATGAGTGAATACATAAGAAATCTTGTCACAGGCAGCCCAATCAAGCCAGTGTTCAACTGGCAACTCAAGATTCCTCAAAGCAAACCCGAGTGAGGAGAACTCTACTGTCCAAGCAGAAAATATGCACGCTTTACACAGGAGAACACTAGCTATGGAGTACTGCTTCCCAACCTCACTGCAACTGAGATTGAACCTGAGCGATCAAGGTCAACTATAAATCAGAGTTGGTTAGACAACTGAATCAGAATGGAGGGAAAATCAACCAAGAATTTGAAAGTTTAGCTACAGTTCCTGTTCTGAGAGTTGTTGTTGGATGTAGGTGCTGTCAACTTCATAAAAAAACCCCTCACAACCCGCAAGGACACAGAACTGTGAAGCCTCCTGCAACTTCCTGTGTTATCAGTTAATCACACAGACAGCTTATCTAAACTGATACATCAGCAAATCTCCTGCTGAAAAAGCATGATGTCCAGAAGCCCTTAGTGCTCAGGCTCATTCAAGTGTGGTTATTTATGTCTCGAGCAGGGTGGGAAATCAGAGTTGACTGTTTCTACAGAGATATGTTGGATATATCAGAATCTACATTCTCTTGGCTCCCACTTGCATCTAGGTAGTTTAAGGCCACCTAAAAGGCTGCCTACATTCTTCCCATGTCAATCCTTTGAGTCAGTGTTGAGCCAAAACAATTGAGAATCAATAGGGTATATAGATTTCTCTCACACCTACAAAGACCCCCTACTAAGGGTGACAATTTATTTCCTTGAATTTGCTGAAGTTAAATACAACAACCTGATAAGGTCACCAAAAGTTTAACAGGAACAGATTGCAGAAACACTTCTCCTTAGAGCAGGGCATTTTAACAGCAGGCTCTCTTTGGAAAGCACTAAAAAATGGTTCTTTCAGCACTCCTGATTAAGAGGTCATTGTTACAATTTTAGAAACAACACACAAGCCCAAGTCAAAAGAAATTATTTCTGACTGGCTGTCATCACCACAAGACAGCCCAAAGCAGTGTGGAAGCTTCATCTCTCTTGGTGGAGCCACCCTCTTTAGGAGAACTGTTGAATTCATCTAGACAGGATTATTCAAAATTTTCATTTGCTGTTATAGATCTTAAAACCAGAAAATCCTATTTTAAAGTCCATTTCTCATCAGCATTCAGAACAACTAAAATTGGGGGGCTTTTACAAAAGTGAAATTCAAGATCTTATCTAAATTATTCGTATCCTGCAAAACTGCTTTGCACAGGAAGCATTAAAGTCTGAAGCAGATATGAAACTGAGCACATTCCTAGCATGAAGGATTTATCTTAGGCAGTTCCATATCCCAGACCATTTATTTCAGAACTGCATGACAACTTGTGCTAGTTAACAATTAAAACTGGATGGTTCATAAGCTCTTCCTATTTACTGTGTCTCAGATGACTTAGCAGGTGACTTTTTTTGTTCAATATGCAGCTTACTGCCTTGAAGACACTGACAAATTCCTTAGAATATGCTGTATCTAACAGGAAACACCTATTTTAATCTAAGAAACCAAGGCAGTAGCCAGATGTGTGTACTAAAACATGTTAGGCTATTTGAAACAGCAACAGTAAGCAATTAACTGAATGCACAATGGAACTGTGTATTTTAGTATCACATATCATACCTTTAAACAGGAAGCAAAGAGCTTATTTACCTACTTGTACACATTTATGTAAATTGTAAAAGGCCTATCAACAAAAGGCCAACAGGCAAAGGAGTTCTAAACACAACTGCTTCACATTAAACCACGTGAAAGCTGAGTATCTAAACACTTACGTGAACACTGGGTTTCACCTTCACATTTTCCATACTCTGCAGGTTTTGCCGTTGCATTGATACACTTGCTTTTGCCTTCTGTCAGAAGAGACAAGATATTTTACACTAGATGAAGTCTAAGGTGCTTGAGACATTGTTCCTAAATACTAATAAGCTATTCATAAGACAAACTAATCACCATCTGCTAGCCAAGGTAACATTAAAGCCACTTTAATACACAGGAGTTTTTATTATATTAATAATACAAGAAGTTTTAGTGTTGCCTTTCACTACAGTTACTTCCCCACAGAACACTTAGACAATATTTACAACACGTGATTATGCACAATTTTGCTGTACCAGTATAGTTTGATGTTTTTTTTCATAGCTGATAAAATCAAACAGTGTTTCTACTATATTGTGGCATTTTCCAAGTTAAACATTTTGCCTGTCTATAGTAGCATCATTAAAAAAAAAAAAATCTTACTGTCTTAAAAAATTCTACATTGAAGCAAAACTTTGTTTCAGCTTTTCTAACTGGTCCTTGACCTTGAAATTGCTGAAGACATCAGTTTCATATTTGCTGCCTGCATACCCTTCTCCCTTAAAAAAGTTACACAGATCTCTTGGGCTTTTGCAGGATGTGCCTGGTGGTCCAATACCACATGCAGAACTAGAAAAATAGCTTCTTGAAGGGCAAGTTGCATCCAAAATTGATTTCGTTAGTTCCAAAACATCTTAGCCTTCACATAAAATCCTTCTCGGTCATCTACAATCAAGTGCTACAAAAATCACTACTACAGTTAAGCCATTTTGTTTCTACCCCATGTAAGAAGAACTAATAATCCACATGAAGACTGCTTATGTAATCTTAGTATAATTTTGTCAACAGCAACTTCATCTCCTCTAGCACCAGAGGTCACCTAAATGTAGTTATATCCGATTCACCTACAATGGGAAAAACAAGGCTCTAAGACCAGCTAATGCTTCTTTGACTGTCACCCTCCCTTCAGTGGGGTGCAATTCTCAGTTTTATGAACACTGCTGATAACTACTCTTATTTAATGAATTCCTCTCCCTTACTGCACTTCAGCTCACGAGTAGTGGTTGTGACCACCAGGCCCATGACAAAACCCCAAAAAGGACTGAAGCATAGAGCTGTGCCTGCATCTCAGAATCCACCTGCGACTCCCTAACAACAAACACCAAGTGACTTGTTTGTCCTAAAAACATTCTGAACCACCTGAAAAACATAAGCTTATCAAAAGCAGAGATTTAAATCAGAAGCCTTAAAAATCTGGGAATATTTTGAACATGTTACATCTCTCAAGTTCTCAAGTGAAGACAGATAGGACTCGTGTTAATGCTTCATTAGGTTGTAACCAACAGCAGTGGAGATGAAGCAGGTCTAGCTCAGTGTAAGGTTCTGCCTGGTGTTGAGGAACCCATTCAGTGCAGATAGCTTGGTAAGCAGCAGCAGTGAGAGCTGCAGGTTGAGCTCTGGAGGGCAGGAGAGGCACAAGGCTGGGATCTTTACATAACAAAGGACACAGGGACCTGTGGCCCAGCCAGGTGACTGGACACACAGACATGGCAGGGGCTGATGATTCCAGACTTTCACCCACAGACTGTGAGGATATAAAAGCCCATGGATTCCTCTGCTGGGGGTCCTCCTCAGAGGCACCACTTTGAGCTATTTCTGTGTTACTGCACTGTGAATAAATTGTTTTATAGAACAAGAAATCTGAGACTCTGCAACAGGAAACCTGTGCCTGAACTGGTCAGGAAACATGGTCTGACTGGGTGTGAGGGGTGTGTGAAGGAAGCCAAGCCAGGCACCTGTCAGGTCACTGGAGACACCCACTGCAAAGGGGCCTTGGTCCTGGCACTAAAAGTCTCTGGTGATGTGAGTATGACTGCCAGAGTCTCCTGAAGGGTCAGACAGGGAAGTTTCCTTAACATTGACAGAGTAAGGATCCACACCGCATAGTACTCCTTACCTTCACATATGATCCACTGGCAGCCTTCTGGAATTGTCTTATCATTAATACAGGAACTGCAGTTAGAAAAGTCTCCACAGCTGCCTAAAATGAAAAAAAAAAAAAACCAAACCCAAAACCACTATCAAAAGAGCACCTTCACCCACAGAAACAAATCTTAGATTTTTACCCTCCCACATATACATCTCCTAGGTTAAGGCACTGCCTTCTTCACTGAACAAACTACAACTGAAAGCTACAACTTATGAATGCTTTTGACAAGCAGATACTACTGATACTCTGAAACCAGACCCATATATACACCATGATTTTGCCTCATGCAAGCTCTAATAACAGAAAACAGAGCATACACTACTCTAGTGAAGATACCAAAGTCCACTAAATTAATTTTGCCATTAATTGAAGCCTCAGATGGTAAGTGCTTGTTTCCTTTTGATCTCATTTTTTCTTTAGGTAATACAACCAGCTATAAATAACCCTACAGTAGAAAGCAGTGGAAGTATGGGAAATAAAGACAAGAACCTGGAGAAATTAATGTACATATGTACAAAAAAGAGAGCAGAAAAAAAAGGCCAATATATTTGTATTTTGATCACAGCAGAAGCCAGCAATCTAGCCAGTCCAGCTGCTTTTGTACATCAATCTCAATCAAACATTGTTACCTTAAAACCACAATGACAACACATCCTCTAACAAGATCAAGTAAGATCTTCTCCCAGTCTACAGTTTTACCACATTAGTTTTAATTAAGACTTACTCATACAGCCATCATACTCAGAAAACCCACATACAACCCACAACTCCTTCTGTTGCACGCTCTCCAGCACATTGCACATCATATCCACCCACTCCAGGCACCTTGGGGTGACCTTTCGCTTTTCTCCACGAAAGGAATGCTGCTATCCACAGATCTTTGGCAGTCAGCACACCCATTTACCTCTCAAGTAACAACTACAAATACATTAACTAACTCCAGTATTCTGAGAATCTGAATTAAGCCTGAATCTACCCGGCCCTTCTCTTGGTTATGGTAGGATCAGGTCAGAAAGGCAGGCACTATTTCTTCCCTTTCGCATGAGAAAGTATGAAAAGACCTTTGTGGGTTTGCATCGATGAGGTGTGCAACAGCCAGCACTCAAAGCACTTCAAGAGCTGCACGACTGTTTCTCGATAACAGACTTCAGGGGAAAACAAAAGTCAGTCAATTATTGTGGGTATGCATCTGAGGAATGATCACAGCACACACAACGGCCTCTGACAAATGAACAACCTTCACTTTTGTAGATTCCTTACTGATACGTGGAAAATTTAGCACAGTGTATCTGTTAAAACAGGAAGACAGACAGTAGAGTCAACTTATACAGATAGGCTAGCTTTCCCAGACTAAGGTGGGGGGAGGATAAGATTTGCCAGAGTAAAGGATCAGGAGATGTTTTTATCAATGAGCTGTTAACTTCAGAATATGTGGCAGGGTCCCAATGCTACTTCCTGCTGTGAAAGGCTCTCGTGGGGTCTTTTACATGGGCTAACAGCAGGTTCCCCAGCTCTCCGCATCAGCAGACGCCTTTTATTTCACTGAAAAAAGACTCTGATATCACGAACTCAGCTTTTCAGCCTAGGGAAGCTGACGTTTGCTCCCAAGATAATCCCGCCGTACTGGCTCTCGCACAGGGTAAATTCGGACACTCCCCTTACACTCGAGGAGAAAACCAGGAAACACTGGAGGGGTCTGTCCCGCTGGCTCAACAGTGCCCTCTCCCGTCACAGGGGAGCGGCGTGTTAACCCCAGGCTGAGCAGCCCCGGAGCAGCTCACGGCTCCCGGAGGGTGTCCCACACCGGCCTGCATCCTGCCGGCGCCGAGGGCTGGAGCTCCCTGAGGGCTGGAGCTCCCTAAGGGCTGGAGCAGCGCTGAGCGGGCAGCGTCACCCTCGGCTGCACCCAGCGCCACTACGGAACGCGGCCAGGGAACACTGAAGCACTTCTACACAACTTTTCCTTTCGTCTTTTTTCTTGTTGTCTCTGCATTTTGGGCTCGCGGCGCAGTATGCAGTTCTCAGCCCCGCGGTCACTTTGGCAAACAGGGCCGGAGCTGTGGACAGCTGGGGGCAAACCCACGGGACGAGTAACGGGGCTCACAGCGGGATAAGGAACACGCGGCAGCAGGGACAGAACGATACGGCTGAATCAAGGCATCCCCGCTCCCAGACCGGATCCGAGGGTGCAAGAAGCAGCCGCGCACAATTCCCTGGCACCAGGTCCCCCCTCCAAGGGGGCACCGCAGGCTAGGCCCACACGGGATAACGGGTCCCAGACCGGCACAAGTGGGACAGCGGCCCAAAATCTCGGCGAGCTGAGGCCGCGGCGCCCAGGAAGCGGCGGCGGCCGAGCGAGGGCCGGGGGAGCGCAGGGCGGGTCCTGG
>VZTN01028705.1:153263-198065 GCA_013400515.1 Erpornis zantholeuca
GACGCGGGGGGCGGGGCCGGGGCGCGCGGGTTCGCCTTTCCCGCGGGCAGGCGGCGCGCACGTGGTTGGTGCTGCTCGCTCGGAACCGCGCTGCACGGGTGGGGTGACTTGCGGGGGTCGCACTGGACGGTGTGGAGAGAGATTCTCCCAGCCGGCCCGCACCAGGGAGCTGCCCCGGGAGGGATGGTCGTCGGCCGCGGCCGTTGCCCTCTTGCTGCTCCCCTACCCCATTACTACCGTGACAAAACAGCGAGTCGTACTTAATAGGATTTTAAATGAATCGCTCATGAACCTTAGCAATCTGCGTACAGCACTTGCAAAGTGTTGTCCAGCTGTGCTCCCAGTAGCACTGGTGCCATAGCAGGTGGGAGCTATACACTGGGAGTCGTGTAGGTCCGGGATGAAATGGCTGCCACAGTAGAGGGGAAGCATGGTACAGATTGCAACCCATATCCTTACAGCCGCTCTGTAGAGAGCACCTGGAGAAGGCCCCTTGGTCATTCCACCACTTCTTTTCGTGGACTCGGCAGTGTTAGGTTTGCAGTTGGACTCGAAAGGGCCTATCCAACCTAAGTGATTGTAAGAATCAGTGATTCCCCCCTGATCACTGGGTAGAGTTCCCCCTATGTCTGTCACATTTTCACTCTGTCCTTTGTTTTTCCGTAAGGCAGCTTGAGTCTTTATAGATAAGATTGAGTGGACTCTCTGCAAATAAAAGGTTTTTTGTGTAAATCTGCCTCAGCATTTTGTGCGGTGCCAACACAGGTGAATGTTGGGAAACCAAGGTAAACATTCCTGCGTGCTTGTATCCAAGGAGAGCTAAGGTAGAGCTATAAAACAAGTTTTACTATGGTCTGGGTCAAAGGACAAATGGAAGAGATGAGTTATAATCAGGGGAATTCCCCCTTGGTTCTCCTAAGTGTGAGCTGGACTAGGGCAGTAAAAAGGAAACTGCCAAATAAATCCAAAGGTTAATCTTCCGTTTTACATTCTTTCCTGAAGATACATTGTCAGGAGCCAAGGGAGCGATACAAATGCAGAAACTTTAGGCAAGTCACCTATCATGATTATTGGAAGGGCTCTGGAAGGGCCTGTAGGGCTGCTGGTAATACATAATTTGGGTACAGAGCTTTCTGACAAGGTTCTGTACTGTCATATCTTGTGGTGCTTTCTGCTAGCAGGCAGAATGGCTAATGCTTTGCCTTCCTGCAAAGAAGTCTCAGAGTGAAAACATAAAAGAAAGGTCTGCAAAGAAAACAGCAGAGAATCAATTTTGTGATACGACCTGGAACCTTGTAACAGCTGCATTTAAATGACCAAACATGTTCTGTTGTATATAAATGTCAGTAACATCAGAATTCAGTTCTGAAAAGTGATAAGGAAACTGAAGTTGCACACTGACTTTAGTTATTTCTCATTCTGCATTTTTATTGGAGTGTTAGTGTAAAACAATTTAGTTATTTCTACAGTATGATGAAAGTTTCTGTCCTTTTAATAAGAAATACTTTTCACATTCATTATTAAAATATTATATTTCTGTTCTGCCTTTGAATAAGCTGCATAAATTGAGGAGCAGCATAAATAAAAATTACAGCTTAACCAAAACTGCAGGGAGCATGGAATAAGGGAGTTTTCTATGGATTCCACTCATCCCTCCTGTCCATACCTGCTGAGATTTTTGTCCTTCTGGGATAAGGGTCTTCTGCTTGACTCAAGACTTGATTCACAGAGTCTCTTGTTATTTCATTAGACATGTGGTATTATTTGAACCAAGATTTTCCTTTTTTGCAGCTCTTGTGGGTTATAATGTTAAATATATCTTCAGCAGTTATCAGTGTTTTATGAGGGATTGCAGTGGCAGTTCTGTTGATGTGCTGGACACATGAAGTGTAATGGTTGCTGCAATCTGCATTTCATCAGGAGAACATACAAAAAATCTCTCAGTTAAATAAGATAAAAGACAATACTCTAATCAGTGTTTATGTATATGGAAAAAGTGGGAGAAAATGAAGTACATAATAAAATAGAACTAAGACTAGCAGCAAGAGAAAGAACATCTTCACAAACAAGTGAAAACACGTCTATCATTCCGGGGGCTGGTGGGAATCCAGGGAAATGATAAATGTGGTTTGTCTGTTTTTTCTCATAGTCAGCATCTTGGGACTTTGCTGTAGCATACAGTCAGCAGGATCATGGCAGACTGGGTTGTTGTTGTTGGATTTAAAACACCACATTCATCACTGGATTCAGTTCTCATTGCACTGTTATATACTTAGTGGTTAGTAAGGCATTTACCTCTGTTTTGAATCTATAAGGACTTCCAAGCACTGCATTACTGGAAAATTATGTAAAACCCTTGACAAAATGGGCAAAACCTAAGAGTCTGCAGATGCCCGTTTTAGGGAAGCATATTTGAAATGTAGCAAATGCCCAGGATTTGGAGCAGATTGTGTTGTATCAATTGCTGCTTGGCAAGATGTGATAATGGGTTGAAGAGATCCCACAGGAGCGTACAGCAGTTTGGGATGACAGCACTAAATGAAAAACAAAATGTAGTAGATAAACTGAAGTGAATATGTATTTGCTTCATTTTGCAAACATTGGTTCTCATTTCCATGTTGTCATTCCAAGTGCATGGAAAGAGAAGCGCATGTGAAATGTAAATACATGGTGGGTGTTTTAGCAGGGAAAATACAGCATCTGAGGAGGTTTTGGGGTGTTTGTTACCATTACATGACCATGCATTATTGTATCCTGGTTCCAGTCACCAGAATGGTGAATAGTTCAGAAATAATGCATTGATTCCTGCGCCCGGAGCTTTGTAGCCTTTGTTCGTCATTGCGTCGTGAGACTATGGCAGTAAATCCCGCGGTAGGGGTGTGTCCAGCCGGGGCTGGGTACGGCCCCAAGGCACATCCAGGGTGGTGCATGCCGTGCCGCATGACATCAGGATGTATATTTAAGGTGCCTGTGTGTCCGTCCCCAGCAGGAATTCTGGGTGAGGACACTGGCACCTGTGCTGTGGAAGCTGATTGAGGCGGGCAAGGTGGAGCTGTGTTTGGTATACAGGAATTCTGTGTTACAGGCTCAGCCCCACCAGGCGGGGTGGAAAAGCTGCTTTTAACATAAGGAACAAATAAAATAATTAATGATGATATAATAATGTTAAAAATATTTTCTTAACTCTCTTAGAGATAGTGATGCTTTTAGCTTAAGGCAAGCCAGAGACATGTCTTCAGGAGAAGAAGAATGGAGGGCAACAGCTAGAGGTAAGATGGGGTGGAAGGAATAAACCTTTCACCTGTGCAGCTGCAGCCAACCAGAGAATTGGGTCAGGCTGGTTTAGGTGACCAAAGGAAAATAAGGCAAATGTTTAGAGGGAATCCTTGCAATGGTGCATCCATTCACTGTATTTTTAATGTGCATTTTTTGGTTGGTGATGGTGTAATACTGTGGTGGGCTTTGGTCTGTGTCAGGGCAGGAGCATATTCCCTAGGAGTTTAGCTGTGTCCTCAGGGCTGGCTGGCTGGCTGATAAAAATGCCTTGGCCAGCTTGGGAGTTTTTCAAGTGAAGGAACTTCAGGAGGGTCTCCACAACTTTTTCTCAGTAGATGTTTTTGTCCTGAGGCTCTTGCATCTGGCCTCTGCCTGAGATGTAACACACCTGTGGGCTGCCTGTGCCTGGCCTTGAGTCCCACTGACCTGGCATCTGCTCTTGCTGTGCCCTGGTGGCCTGGACCAGGGCTTCTTCCCTCACAGCAATTGAGGTACACACAAAATTGAGCTCTGTTGATCTGGCTACCCATTACTGCCTCCTAACATCCTGAACCTTATCAGGATTACAGTATCAAGAACGTTTCTATAAAGTTTGTAAAATCATTCCACTTACCCATTTTCTTTGTGCAATAGCTGTATTACATCGTTCTGATCCATTTAATATGCTGCATAGTTGATATTATCAGTAAAGTTCTTTCAAAACCAATCCCTCAAAGTATCTTTTTTTTTTCTCCCTGGAATTGGTGGCAAGTATTTTTTTGTCTGACTTACAGTAAGCTCGAGGTCAACAGTGAATCACTGAAGGGCATCCCAAGCAATAAAGTATGTGAAGGGCAATAGCAGAGAGGTGTAGCCATAAGAGTCTAAAAAGGAAAGTGAGGCAGGTCTGTAGGAAGGTGAGATATGTTGTCAAAGGTCTGTCTGATACCACGAAAATGGACATACACTTCAGAGCTCCCAGATCCGTGTGGAGTACCTACAGAGCTGAGGAGCCTCACTAACAATTTCTGCTGGCTTTAGCAGCCTTCCTGCATCAGATTTGGAAACCCTCTGACCTCATATTAGGTAAACTACCTTGCAGATAAAGACTTTGGCCTCCAACTTTTGTCTCATCAGTGCATGAATAAGTGTGGGGAGTGACTGGGGCCTACTGTCTGTGCTTTATTAACACATTGTCCTTGCGCTTTTAACATGTACCTCTGTGCAAAGAAAATTGGTGTGTAGTCTGAGGGCTTCTTTCATCACTTTTCATTTAAAGCAGAGTACCTAAGAGAGTGTTTTGCTGGAGTAAGAAGCTCAGCAGAAACCCCCAATAAAGCAAAACTTGAAAGACACCAGTTTTTCTTACAGTGGTGACCCATTACATAAATAAAACACTGTGTAATCTGGTATGGTAATAGTGTTCTCAGAATGCATGTTGCTGCCAGCTGTTCTTTATAGAAGGGAGTTTTTTTATATGGTTGCTGGGAAGGGAATTTCTCCAAACCCTGCAGCTAACAATGAAGGTCTTCACCTCCCCATTTGCAGACTGGCCCTGGATTTCCTGACTTTGTGGAGACCCTATGGCTTGCCTCTGGACTTGCATGTCCTCTGGATGCTTGTGCATGCTATTTCTCTGGTCTGGCACTCTGAGAGGCAGCACTGTATTCCTAGTGATTTGATCAGAGATGTAAGTTGTAGGAGAAGGTATGTCACAAAACATCAGTTTGGATTAAGATGAATATTCCATTTCTGTTTCATTGTCCATAGCCTTGGACTCCACCTTGCAGGCGCTAGGGAACCAGGCTTGAAAGATGCACTGTTGTTTCTTTTAGGTGACCTCTTAGTACTGGATGAAAGATTTTACCATGGTTTTTTTCTGGCAGTGTCCTGTCATTACCAATGCAAATACAGTAATTATGGTTTGCCTGAAGAATTGTTATGCCTGAAATTCAAAATATTTCCTGGTTGTACTTTTCTCTTCTCGTTAGAACTTTTTCATGTGGTGTAAACTTCAGCCAGTTGTCCCCTGCCCAGTTCCTATGGGTTGTTCTCCTAGATCCCAAGTGTATAACAACCAGCTGGACATCCAGCATCATCCTTGTCACCAGGTCTGTGACTTTTGCTACAGGATCAGCTTTGTGATACTTCATGTGATACTTCATGTGATGAAGTGTTTGCCTACCCTCAGAGTCCCTGAACATTGCCCACTGCCAGAGCATGAGTTTCTGGGCTCTGATATCTGCTCAGTTCAGGTCATTTGGATTCGAATCACATGCTGTGTTCTGCTTTGATCCCTTGTGGAACATTGGAGACACTGGGGTGGCAGCTACAGAGCAGACCTGCCATGGGTGACCAAACCAACAGCAAATAAAAAATCAATTAACTGACCTTCTAACATTGTCCTCTATAGCCTGCAGAACTACAGTTGCTTTCCTGACTTTAAATATCTGAATATAATTTAAAATCCTTGCAAGAAATAAGAGCTACTAACCTCTGTCTCAGTACTGAGTATGCAAAACCATATCTTTTCATAGCAATAGTCTCTGTTACTTACAAAAAGTAATTTGTCAGGAAATGTGGGGTTTTATGAAGAAAATAGCACAGTCTATTTGAATCTTTGACCCAGAACTATGAAGTGAAAAAATCACTCTCCAAGCAGATTGATTTGAAATGTTCCTGCAGAAGATTTAATTCCTATGTAGTAGTTTGTGTGTAGATTGCAGAATGCTTTAGGAAATGGAAAGATGAAATTAGTTACAGGCCTCTTAGCTAGCTGCAGATATACAAAGGTATTTTAGGTTAAATAATCTTTTTGTTTTGTAGCATGAGTATAGAAAGTATAGAAAAACCTAAATTCCCTTGCTTAAATTAACACGGTCTCCATTCTCAGAGCCTGTGGAGATCTTTAGGCATAAACATTTGCTGATTTGTTAAATTCATTCACATTTAGCTAATAAACTTAAGATTGTTACTTTTCATTAAATCATGGGACTTAAGCTTGGACAAAATCAGCTGTCTCCAACTCCTTTCCTCATTCAGCCTTCTCCATCTTACCCTGGCTATTCTGGGAGGTTTAGTGGCTCATATGGTGAACCCAGGAGCAAAGGTCACTCAGCATAGGGCTCTTGGCAGCACTGGCAATAGAGGTGCACTCTGACAGTGTCTGGGTTGCCCTGGCACAGCAGGGCTGCTTTAGCCTCGTGTCTGCATCCAGGCTCCACAAGTGAGTGCTCCTTCCTTTCAACTCCCAGTGCAACTCCCAGTTATGGCCTCTCTTCCCAGCCTTCATTTTGATCTTACACACACCCTTCTTCTTTTAATTCTCACCTGCTGGAGCCATCCTTGCCCCAGCTCTGCCCTGTGTGTCAGAGATGTGGCATGTAAGAAATCACTGACACTGACACCCACTGTGGATTATATATTTACATCCACACATAACCTTAACTGTGTTGCAGTAACTTCATAAACGATATTTTTCTCTGTTTCAGTGGCAATAGTAACTTCTTTTTTAATTAAGACCATCTGCTATAAATAATTACTTAAATCTTCTGCTCTAGCATTTCCTGGTTTTAGCCTGAGGCAGCCCAACCTGATTTCAAGGACATTATTTTTAGTTTATAGTAGTCAGTGCAGGATCAAATGTTTGGCCTTCACTGAGGCCTAAAAACATTTTTTTTCATAGTTTTTGTCTGGGATGTCATTTTACCATATCACTGCTTGCAACTATATAATCATATTAACTCTATTTCCCTTAAATTGTAGGTGCATTGAGATATGTTCATAGGTCTTTTTCTCTTTCCCTGTAAAAATACTTTTTAACACCTTGTGAACATGTTTTTTAAGCCAGAAAAAATTAAAGCCATTCACAAGTGCAAGATGATGTGATTTTATTTTTGCTGTAAGTGAAAGTCACCATTGTTGGTAAAAAGCTGAGTGGGAAACAGTGCTCTACCTTACAGAAGGCAGGAAAACCAGCTGGAAATCATGGATTGAAGGTTCCACAGTTAATTATCATGCAGGCTATGCCTTTTGTTATATGTAGGTACAACTTCCAGTGTTTGGAGGATCTCCATGCCTTTGATAGGGCACCCTGTGAGATAGTGCACACGGGATCCATCTCCATCCAAAGCCAAGGTCATCAGCCTCTGTTTTGTGTGGAGCCATTTCAAACCCAGACACCTGTTTCCTACTGACAGGCTACACTCATTACGCTCTTTAAAAAGTTCTTCTTCACAATAGATGCTGTCAGTTCTTGATTAAGTAGCCTCTAGTTGGTGTTTTAGGAGGGGTGAAAATACTATGGCTTCATGCAGCTACATTTGTTTAAAGAAGCAAGTGTTCTTCCATGTGCCCCAGCTACAAATGGCCAGTACTTTTGAGATGAAGGAAGTCAGGAGACACACTGCGAGAAGTGACAGTATTTGAAGTGACTCCCTGTAAAAAATCCTTCATTTCATTCCTTCACAGCACTAATCTGAATCCTGAAAACAGTCAAACATTTTGCAATCTCAATGATTTTCAGCCTGTCCTTCTCCCACGCTGTGGGAGGACAAGCTGTGCCTCCTGCAGGTGCAGGCACAGCAGTGGATGCCAGCAGAGCTCCATCAAGCTTTGTGCTGTATCCCATCCCATCCATCAGAGTGGTACCAAGCCAGGAGGACACTACAGGCATCCCTTGTCCAAGCAGGGACATCAGAAAATCTGAACAGAACAGAGCTTGGAAAGTACCTGGAGGTCCTTGTTGTACACTGTGGCTTCTTTTTCCTTCCTCAGGATTAACCTCCCACTTAGATTTTGGAGGGCCTGGCTATTAGATAATGGATCCTACACCTTTCAGATTGCAGAGCTGGTGGCAAGGCAGCAACTTGAAGTGAATGTGCTGGTTATAAATATATCCAGCTTTTGGTTTGTTCTCTGTAGGTTTGAAAGCTATGCTTGCTTTTTTTTTTTCTTTTTTCTTTTTTTTTACTGTACTAGATGCTGTCTTTCTGCGTGGTATGTTAACATGGAAACACTGTGAATTTTTCTCCCTGCAGTACTACTTACATATTTTGTTTTCTTCCATCAAGCAAACTGCTGAAAGCAATATTCTTGTTTATTACATTCCTGAAAATCTAAAAATTTTAGCAGGCTAGCCCTATATGTTAACCTACTGAGAACAAACTTCTAGTATTCATTTGCTAAAATAATGTTTTCCAGCTCGTGAGGGCAGAGTAGAGCCTGGAGGTTTTGTGAAACGCCTCCCTGTCTGTCAGGGCCCACCTTCAGCTGACACTGAGCTCTGCAGCCACAAGTTTGTAACCTTTGGTCATGGAGATGCCCTGGCAGCTTCCTTAGTTTTGGCATAAGGTTTTCTAGCCTGAGCAACATATTTCTTGTTCAGGTGAAATTGGACATGGTGATGTGGAATTGCGAGCTATTCCTATGGTGACTCTTATTGGCCATCCCGAGGATTCCCCCTGTGAGGATTCCTCTTCCTTTGTGATGGATGGAGAAGCTTTTATCCAGGGAAAGGGTTGGGGAATGAAGGGCTGCAGTTGTTTTGCTCCCTTTGCTGCTATTCACCATTCAAGTCCCTTTTACCAGCTCCCCCAAGCTCCCTTTCTTCCCTTTGCACTCACCTTTTTCCTTTACCTAAAGGTTTCATTGAGTCTTATGCCAGCAAAATCTGGTTTAAATCCGTGTCTTCTCTGGAAAAAGCTTCCTGCTACTGTCAAGTGCTTAAGCCAGAAAGAAGCTAATGGAAAAAGACCCATAAAAAAGCACTCTGGATCCCTGTTGTTGGTCTGTAATGACTCTCTCCAGAGTAGCTCAAGATTCTTATCATGGCAATTCCGCATGGCTTCTTGTGATTATTCCCACTGTACGGATGAGGAATGTAGAGAGGATGCTCCAAGCACAGGCTCTCCTCTGCCTCGCCTCGTGCTGCTGCCGGTGGCAGAGGACAAGATTCCTGTTAGCAGTCAGGGCTGTGAGGGCGGGACATGGCTGGCTGGGGTGGGATAGCCAGCTGCTCCCAGCCCTTGGCAACTTGCACAGGATACTTCTTTATCTAACTAAAATGACAGAGCTAAATAAATGGAGAGGTACTGAGTTAAGGTGGCCACGGCGCTCCCAGAGTAGAAGTTGTTTTTCCAGGGTGAGGAGAGGAGGCAGGTGATAGGAATGAGAGCTGTGAGGAGGTAAAGAGGATCCTCCATGCTGGCTGAAAAAGGACTCATGAGAGAGAGAAGAAATGACTCTCATGAATGGTGACTGGGGAGAAGCAAGCATTAGGTGTGCTTGGGTTTGAGGGGATATGGTGAACACTTGACTCCTTTTCTGTGGAGAGGATCCTGGCTATGAGGTGGGGAGCACTGATCCTGTTGTCCTCTATCACTATCTGACCTGATCACACTGAGCAGTCAAAAGCCCCATCAAGCTCTCAACAAGCTTTAAGGAAAGTGAAGAAATATTTAGATTTTTTCTCTGATTTTTTTTTTAATTATTGCTACCTTGTTTGAGAGCCTTTCTCAGAAACTGAGTCATAAAAATGGTAGTTAAATTTTAACTGAACAGTTACTCCCTCACTGCTGCCTTGTGGCTTGCAAAATTACTTCAGCAGACTAATTTTGGAGTAGGATGCTTTGTCCTTTGACACAATGCTCCAGTACAAGTGATTCTGTGTAATTGCCTCAGTCCTTTCATCTCATTACAGTAAAATGAGGTTTTGTCCCATTAATTCCAGCAGGCACTGGTTGCAGTGCCCAGACACATGCCAAGCACAGAGTCTCCCAGAACATTACCAGCTGACAGAGGCATCTCTCACCCTATTCAGATATCGAGGATATTTGTCTTCTGCCCTCAGTGTAAAGTAGTTTTGCGGGAAGTATTGGGAAAGCAATCTAAGCCTTAAAATAGAAAGGCATACACAAGGGAGCACCTTTCTCAAGGGTGGAAAGGAACTTTTAATTAAAGAGGAAGAAGGCAAGAAGTAGCAGTCTCCTCCTTTAATGCATGTTGATGCATGGAGTATGTGCAATATGGGTACAAAACTCTTCCAGGGACACATTCAAGGTTGATTGATTCCAAATAAAATCCATCCTAAAATTACTGAAGCAATCTTTATTATATTGTCCCCTTCCCACATGGCATAGCAACTTCTTTCCTGAGTAGCATAGGAAGAGCATAAGCTCAGCCTGGAGGAGGATGGTGGAGCTGGAGTAAAATAGTGCGTGCAAGCTGGCACAGCTTCCCTGTGTGCAGAGGTGGCTGTGTACATGCAAACTTGTTTCTACCCAACATGTAAATCAAGTAAATCTATGGGTCATAAAAGATGACAATTTCTACCCAAACAGAAGGTGCAAAAGGTGCAGCATGGGCACTAGCACAAATCCTTTGGATAACATTGCTGGAAAAGAGGATTCACAAGATTTCAAATCCTTGGTGACACCCACCTTGCAAGCAATTTAACAGCCAGTCCTGTTTTTTTCCAATACCAGCTTATATTCTCTCAGAGATATGTGTGCCCTGAGAGCCTGGGCTTGCTGCTTTTCCAAGAGCTCTAGCATCAAAGAAGTAATTTTTGCATTTTTCTGTCCACTCCAGGAAGCTCATAGCATTTAATGCCTTAAATCCCACACGCCAGGCTTCCACCTCCAGCAGCTTTCCTGCTCACCAGTGCTGCTGCGTTCTGCTCCATCCAACCTGGGACCTTGAGGTGACAGCAGCTTCTCCTCACAGGCAGACTCTTCAGCATCTTGGGAAAGAAACTTTTCATCTGCACTTAGCATTTCTGATCTCAGTGTTGGCTGCTGCCCAGCCTGCTCAAATGGTTTGCACCATTGGCAGTGGGAAAGCTTTTATATAAGGGAACATAAATAATTTTCAAAAGTGCTTTAACTGTCGTAAAGCATCTTAATGGGTAGCATTTAATCTAAACCAAAAATCCCAAATGCCTGTGCCAATTATATGGGTTGGGGGTTTTCTTAAATATTAAAAGTTAGAATGTTCTTTTTTGTTTACATTTTATTACTTTATGCCAGTACGAGGGAACATTCTTTGTTAAACTTAGGTCATGTTTGTTATTTTTCAACTTTCAGGGTTTTATATGATATTCTGAACTTCCCTCCCACCAACAGAGTTGAGGTGGCTGGTAGCAATACCTATCGTGTGCCCAAGTCTGAAAAGCTGCCTGAGGTCCAGGGAATCTAGAGTGAAAGCTGACTTACTTCTATTATTTTAAATGCATTTAAAAGCTGACTTACTTCTATTACTTTAAATGCATTTAAACAGGTGGTAGGTGTGCCTGGAGATGTGTAGCTAACCCACTTCTGCATTTCTAGGGTCCTGTCCACAAAGGTGAGTATTTGAAGTAGGCAGTGGGTGACCATCAGCCTCATTTAGGCAAGGACAAGGGGCTAGTGGAGCTGAGCCTCAGGCAGGGGACATAAGAGGAAGGGGACAAGGTTACAGATCAAAAAGTGTTCTCACTGAAGCAGTCTACTCTTTCTAATACAAGCAATTATAATTCTGACTGAAAACCAAATCTTTTTGGAGATGAAAAGTAGTTTCCAGGTTATTATGTGAATAAGATCAGATCAACAACTTGATTTTTGTGGAAATTCACCATTTGCATAGTCAGATAGCTGGGGAGACATACCTTCAAAGGTAGGACCACAAACTGACTGTCCTTCATCTCGCTTTCCAGTTATGGTATCTGCAGGGTTGATAAAAGTAATCATCACAGACCATGGTTATCACAGGGTTGTCAGCAAGCAGCTCAGATGAGGTCAGAGACATGGGTTGCACATCAACCTGGGGGAACAATTGCTTCCATCTCTGTTTCACTACTGGAATTTTGACAGACCTTTGGGAAGAGCCCTCCTTCCATTCCAGGAGATGGTCTCTCTGGGAGCTATTTCATGCAGTGTGTTTAATTGCTGCTGCTCTGAGAACGGCCAGTGTCTCCTGCTGCGAGAGCTTCTGCAGTGGCAGCGCTGAGCCAAGGAAGGAGTGCCCTGAAAAAAGGCATCTGTCAGAGGGATTAGGGTCAGAAGAAAGAAGGATGAAAATGCAGCTGTGATTTTATGGTGAGTTGAGGCCACTAACTTGTCTAAGAAAGGAGAACTGATAAGAGTGAAATTCCTATTCAGGTGAATGAGTGAGGCACTAAGAAAACCTGATGTATCTTTTTTTTTACTATTATTAAGTCTGGTTTTGCTACATTGTTTAGACATTGTCAGGTTATCATTAGTCCTCTACAGCAGCAAGCTCGTAATTTTAGATTGCATTTTGGGACTACATGGATTTCTGCATAGTTATTCACGAAAAGCAGGAGGTGCATCTTCATAGTATAAACCTGAAATGTGTTTACACACTCACATTTGGAGCAAGGCAAACACAGATAAGAACTATGGGTAGGTAAGATGTGTGATAGACCAAAAGGGAGTAACAAAGGAACTGCCTTCTGATATGCCTTGCTATCTTGACTTCCCTGGCGATGCCAGGTGGGCAGGCTGTGTGACCCATTATTCGTGGTGCCTTTTTCCTTGGTGCCAAACTCCAGGCATAGCACTGGAATTCCAACAACTCACCAGCACACTTGCAAGGGCTCTGGCACTTGACAAAATGCCTTCGAAAATTAATCTCTTTATAAAACAAATAATATACTTCCCTATGGATACTTTTAGTTTTCTCATCTTTCCAGTTAGTTCCCTAATTGCTTACCAATCAACTTAAAACTTTTTTCCATTAATGTTTTCAGTTAGTTTTCCTAAATTCTTTTGAAAAGGTCCTGGATAATCAAAAGAATAAATTACCCAAACTTTTTCTTGGTTTAGAAAATGAGATGTGAAAAGAGAAAATGTTTTCCGGTTTTATACATACATACATACTTACATACTTACATACATACATACATATATATATATACACTATATATGAATTATATACATATGTACACACACATAGGTATGCACACACACACATATATATGAATTAAGAGATTAGCATTGCCCTGGAGTTCAGTTATGTCTCCATGGATGAAGACTGCTATTCATGCAGGTCACAGCTGTAACTGTAACTCGGTTTTACGAAGGAAACCCAACACCCCCTTGGACCTACTAGGCATCACAGAGAGACTTTGCTCCTCTGGAGCACAGAGACAGGAAATTTTCACAGGTTCTGAGACATGCATCTGAAAAGAGCTGCAAAAGCGAGAGGAGGAAAACGCATGTGAAATTCCTAGCTGACAATGTGTGAAATTCCTAGCTGAAGTCCACTGGCCAGATTCCTCACTTTTGCTTTTCTCCTCTGTAGTGTACATCGAAGAGAAGCCTCCTTAATGGCCATCCCTATGTACATAAAAACTGTTTAAAGCAGCAAAACATATGCAGTGAGGGAAAGGGTCTGTGCTGCACTCCCTCCCTAACACAGGCCAGTGGGAATGGTCTCAGAAAATGTCTGCAGAATTGTCAGGGCACAACAGCATCTCTGCTCTTTCATTTGAATAAAAAAAAACGAGAAATAATCCTCAGAGTGTGCTAAAGCAAACTACTGTGCAGGGCCTGTTTCTTTATCATGCATTTATTTACTGTTTATTGCAGCTGGTACAATACAGGCAGGCATAAATGAATCTGCAGGAATATTGGTCACCCTGCCAAAATGGACATTTCTTGCTCTCCCAGCCAGACTGGTATTTTGCACCTCACACTACCACAGCATTTCAGGGGCTCTTGGCTGGGAAAGGAGAGATTTGGCAGTTGGGCTTTTGGTACCCAGGAATAAGGGTACCCAAGAATTTTGGTACCCAAGGGCTCATTTGGTATTTTGGAACAGCACAGTAGCAGCATGGTCAGCACAGTTACTCTTTTGTCTGAAGCAGTCAGTGCATGTCAGGCATCTGGGCTAGTGCTTGTCCCTCCAGGGCTGCCAAGAGCCACAGAGAGTCTGCTATCCTTGGGAAGGGATGCTTCCCATCAGCTTCTCCAGCCTCAGCTCCAGCCCTGCCATCACAGGGCAGAAAAACAAGAAAAATGCCACAGCTGTCTGTGCTCACTTTTCTTCCTCCCCATGGTATCTGCCCTTTCCTCAGACAACCTCTCCAGCTCCTTACAGACCTTGTGCTCGTGTAAAGCAGTGCTACTTGCCTGGCTGTTTTTCAGGTATTTGCTGTAGAGATCCTCAGTAATTGCTTGATAAAGTGCCTTGGGCCTAAAATCTCGATAGTCCCACTCATGGTAAGGCCACTTGAGCAGCTCCTTCTCATCCCCCAGCACTTGACCATCAATGAAGCACATCACCATGGAGGCATATGCCCTCACCTCACCTCTCAGTTCCTGCCTTTCAGAGGGACAGCAGAGCCTCCGAGGACTAATTACATACTTAGTGAAGAAACAATCATAACATACACCACAGGTGAAGTGGCCTGTGGTATTTTTATGCCTTTCCTTCTTCTAAAACCATAAATCCTGCCAACTGGAATGGGCTGCCCAGCAGCTTTCGGTGATGAGTTCCCTGAAGGTCTGGATCCTGCTGCTTGGGAAATTATCATGCCAAAAGTCATCTGGGTGTAATTTGGGAGGGATAGCTTGGACTGAACAGGGAGAGCGCCTGCAGAGCTCCATCCTGCCTTGAGGGTCTGAGAACATTAAATATACTGGGGTGGAAAAGCTCACTTCCAAAATCTGCAGGTGGGACCCTGGGAGAGGCTGGGAGAGGCTGCAGCCCTGGGATGAGGACACAAACAACCTGAGGATGCAAGAGTTACCTTTGTTTTCTCCTGTAAATAGTCGTGCCATGCAAATTCTATGAAAGGCTGTATTACAGGATCTGCAAACTTGCTTGGAAACTTCAGCTTCAGAAATTGTATTTTCCAGGTAAGGAAAAAAAACCAGGCTTACAAGCAGTTTAATACCCTCCCATACCCTGTCCTATCACAGCTTGTACTTCCCTTACAAACTACAACCTAACTCATCTTCTAATCCAGTTATTGCCCTGCACACTTCATGCCTCCAGCATAATTCCTGACACTTGCATAAGTGCATGCAAATGGCTCTAAATCCCTGCATGCAGAGGTAGTGGGTGTCTGGTTTTTCTCCAAAGGGCTGCTGCACAAATATTGAATTATACTGGTACTCCCCTCACCCCTCCCTGCCATGTGAGAGACCTAAGTGGGGAGATATTCAAAGATGTTGCTGCACTTTTGCACACACAGGGAGTCATGGTCCTATACTGTCCAGGAGATTGGGTGCAGAGCCTTGGGGCAAATGAGTGCTTGGTGAAGGCTGCAAGTGGAACTTTTGCCGTCCTTGTTGCTTGTACTGTTGCCTCAGAAAGAAGCGTACTGCTGTTTAGATATGGGACATTCCTGTTCATCAGCTTAGCCTCAACTCCACATAGGCTGTGGCACACAAGCACCACAAGCTGTGGCCTAAAGCCAGCTGGGTTGGCCTTAACATAAAGCAAACAAGTGACTCTGTTCATCTCATGGTCCCTGTTGCTATCGTTGGGATGGTGGCTGAAATAAAAAGGAAAAAAGCCAAGAGGCACACACCCCTACAGCTATCAGCTTGGCTTGCCTTTAGGGCTGCTAATAGATGGCAGAGCTTCGTCAGCTGTAAGTAATGCCAGGGAACAAGCCTGGCAGACAAACTCTCATGGGCTGGGCAGGGGAAACCCTTACAGGGAGGGCAGAAAGGTCGGCATCATGCACCCTGAGGTGGGCTGCCTGTGGTGCCTCTGCCACAGAGCTGAGCTTCCAGGGAAAGTCTGCAAAACCCCATGAGGTTTGCAGCTTCTTGCTTTCTCATTTGGACTGCCAGAACTGCATTAAGGGATTTGCTTTAAGATGCTGAGCTGTGATGTGTGTGACATCTTGTACAGCACAGCTGTAGCATTTCTTGGAGGTGTAGGAACAAGGAGGTGAGGATGATGCAGTGCAGCCCCTGCCCTGAGCAGCACCAAGCCAAAAGTCCATAAAGCCTCAGCGCTGGTGCCTGCACCTGGTGGCTCCAAAGAAAAGCAGAAACATGAAATTTGGAATATTTTCTTCCCAAGAGCTGATGCCGGGTGCAGGCATTTCTCTACTTATTTGCTTCAAGCCCACCACTCCCTGCTCCTTCCAAGCTGGTGCTGGGGCTGAAGCCCAGGGGCTACCTCTGCCATGAACTTGGCCACATGGAAAAGCAGGTGCTGGAGCAGCCCCACCACCATCACTGCCACTGGCAGCCACCTGCTCGTGGCAGTCTGGCCACCATGAGTTTGAGTCTGTCAACAGGGCCCAGCTCCACAGCAACACCAGACACCAGCCCACACCCTACCCTGCATTTCTAAGCACTTCCCAAGCCTAATGTAATCAGCTTTTAACCCTGTTGGAGGCTAGAAAAGGGTCCAATTTTTGTTTTCCCCTGAAGGAAGGAAAACCAGGTTACACAGAAAGCATGTGTCAGAGCAGAGGACTGAAGCCAGTCAGTGATGATGGATGCTGTCAGTAGCACGTAAAAGAAAGGGTGAAGAGCCTCTTGCTAATAGCAAATGCCCAGCAAAAAGTGGTAAGTAAAAGCAAACATGAAAAAACTGCTTCCTCACTACAGTCCCAGTGTCCAGTGAGCCTCTGCTCAGGGATTTCCTGCTATCTCTGTGTTTAATTCCCCCTGGCAGCTCTTTTCCATTTGAATTTCTTTGCTTTCCAGGCAAATGTGAAAGTCTGGCATCCACAAATTTCTGTGGCAATGAGATTTACAGCTTAATTACACCCTGTGGAAAGTGTCTGTCTCCTTTTGACGCAAAAACTCCTACCCGCAGCTGTATTTGCTGGGCGCTGCTGAGACATCATTCCCGCCGGCAGCGCGTGGCCGGAGCAGTTCCAGAGGGGTCGCGGCTCCCGCAGCAAAGCTTTGTGCCGCCGCGGCAGCTTTGCTCTTTTGGCTCATGCAGCACATGCAAAAGCTGCTTTATGGGACAGCTGTAGGTTCAGCTCGGGCTTCTGTCAGCACGGCTGGGTCAGGTCACTTTTCATCTCTGAGCACCGTGAATGAACTTCAGGAGCCGCTGGGGTTAGAAGTGATAAAACTGAATTTGTGTGTTGTGAAAAAAAAAACTGTGTAACTTTTAATGACATCATGGAACAATAGAACAATTGTCACATCCCCGGGAGAAATATGTCTTTCATGTGTCAAAATCCTATTGCAGGTGAGACAGTTGACATTTTTATGCAGAAAAAATCTATGTTAAATTAAAAAAACCACAAACCAGTTGATTTCTTATCTTAATAATAGTGTGCATTTTTTTTCTCCAGCTGTATATCCTGCTGGCTTTATAAAGTGATACATTTTTACATAACCACAGAGTCAGAACCAAAAAGCCTCCTAGCTAAGTGTTGCTAAATTACACGTCTATAAAAAACCCAGCCTGAGCAAGAAATCACAGGTTGCAGAAAGGCCTCCTCCAGGTAGCCCTGAAGTCTCTTGTCTGGCTCAGTGGTAGTTTCCTGTAGTGATTCATTAGGGCAATGCTTTTTTAAAAGTTTTGTTGGGATTTGCAGCAGTGCTGGTTTTGAAGAGCTCCCTCCTCTCAGTATCAGGGACTGTGAAGACAATCAGATTCTTGTCTACCACAGCTGCTCCCTTGCCTGAAAGATCTGTGCACAAGGTGTTATCATTTCATGTGATGATGTCCTCCTGCTGAAAAAATGCAGAAAAACGAGGCTGACAAAACAGTTTGGACAAAGAGAGATGTTAAAATGGTAAGACAGGGCAGTTTTAATTCACAGCCAGGTCCTGGGTGGCAGCAGATGAGCTGAGGTGAGACAGTAGCTAACTGCAAGCAGCACATGCAAATGCAGGGGTGTTTTGTGAGCTGTGACTGAGTGATTCAAAGGAAAGCTCTTTCCTTCCTCCTCCCAAAGGTCGGCAGCACGGCTGCTGGAGCCTCTGTAGGCTGTATGCTAAGCAGAATCTAATTTTGGTAGCCAGGCCATATGGCTTCGGCTATAGCCAAAAAAAGTCTCATGTGAAGTCCAGAGGGGAAGCAGCGTACCCAGAGTCAAATATAAAATCAACTTCAGAAAATATTCTCTTGGCTATTTTTCCCTACATCCATATTTTTAGCTTGATACAGATTAATACAACTGAAGTTTATTTGGCTTTCTGAAACATCTCTTTTCCCCTTTTTTCACCACAACATTTAAGCATTAAACCCAGGGCAGTCCACTACATATAATTTTTTTTAAATCCTGAGACTGACTGACATCTGCATTTTGTAAATGTGCTTAAATTTATGCACAAGAAATTCTGTTCTTGAAATTTAATTCTGCACATACATAGGAGTGGCTCCCATTAATCCTTTTTCTTTGAAAAAAACAACTTTTTAATTTTTTTTTTTACTGATAATTTCTAGGTATTCTTACTGTCATGGCCAAGAAAAGGAATTAACTATAAACATACTGGTAATAGTAAACTGATAGTCAAAGTCAAAACAAAAGCAATGATTAGCCTAACAAGCATTGCTTGTTTGCTCAACAGGACTGTTTTCTGAAAATTAATGTTGGGTGTTTTTTTATAAAAAGAGCATGCCAAGAACCACCAATTACTTGTTGTCTCAATCTACTCTGGTTTTTATTTCTCCACTTCTTTTCTCATCACTTGGTAATTCAGGTACATTTAATTCTATTCAACAGGTTGCTAGTTATGAAATTGATATATATTAAAATCTGAACTGGGTGACTAATATTAATTTCAGACTCTATTACTTGTTTATGACAACATGATATTGTTCTGCAAGCCTGTTTGTAGTACTCAGATGAGGATAAATGTTTTGTGGGTGACAAGAGTTAGATGTGAATTAGCCGGTGCTGTTCTCCTTGCCAGATGTGGCAGATGTGCTGTGCTGCATTCAGTTTGGGGAGGAAAACAATTACCACAAAGGAAAATACGGAAAGCACACAAGGTTGTGCAGTACCTTTAAACAATGATACTGAAAGCCTTTCAAAGGTTAGGCAGCAATTCTCCTGCCAACTTGAAGTCCTTTGAAGAGTGCACATGTACCCTGACACAAGACACAAGACACAAGAGTTTTGCCTCTGTGTGGTTCTTAGAGGGTTTTCTTGCTCCAAACCTCTCCACCTGGTGCAGCTGCAGTTGTTTCAGTTCCTTTCAGTCCAAAATATCATCTGAAAAGGACTGAGAAACAGAAGAGAAAGCAGACGAAATTAATAAAAAAAAAATATATACATACACACACACATATACACATATTTATATATATATACACTTTTGAGAGAGACCCCCACATGACAGTATTAAAGGAGAGCTGCTAGAGGTTACCCAGAGACATCTTGGCCAAGGGCAAGTAAAATCACAGAGACACAGAATGGGTCAGGCTGGAAGGGACCACGGGGTCATCTGGTCCAACCTCCCTGCTCAAGCAGGGTCATCCAAGAGCATGTGGCACACGATTGTGTCCAGAGTTCTTGAGTATCTCCAGTGAGGGAGACTCCACAACTCTGGGCAATGTGTTCCAGTACACTCAGTTACTCACTCAGGAAAGAAGTTCTTCCTCATGTCAGAAAAATTTGCAGGACAGAGTAGAAATTTTGCTAACTAAAGCAAAACTCTACTTCCTGCTATTCCAAAGATACTTTCAATTAGGTAGGATTAAAATATTAGGCAGAAATGAGCAGTAAGCATACTACAGTGTGATGCTGAGAATATGCCTGGATGGGCTTTTCCATTTGGAAGAATTGCTTGGGACAGATATGATCAGTAGTCCCTCTGTTGTGGAAAACCATTTATTGTTCACTGTGTTTTACAGAGGATCTGAAAAGGGCTAGATTCTAGAGAACTGTTGTAGCTCATGGGACTGCAACTCTGCAAGCAGCAGACTCTTTAATTAGTCTCTAACGAATAGATAAAAGAGGTCCTGAAATCATAGCTCTGGAGAGTACAGCATTACCTCTTCCTTCTCTGCTCTTGGTGAGAACCTTCAGTGCAGAAGGACTGGGAAAAAGGCCTGCACAGATGGACTTCCGACCACGTGAAGATAAGCGTTCCCAGGAAGCAGCCTTGGCTGCTCCCGCACGCCAGGGCACGCCTGCTGTGCAAACTGGCCTCCTCCCAGCCACTCCCAGCTCACACTCAGCTGCTCCTGGATAAGGACGCTTACGCAGGACGCTGGCAGGGACACACTCTCCTACAGAGCTGGAAGACATGGGGAGATGAGAAATGTACCAGGCTGCTGTGCTCACACAGGCACTGGGTTGGTGATTAAGAACGAATCCCATACTAGCTTTCAGTTAAGGTGAAGCGGGAAAAGACTGAAAAACTCCACATCCAAGCACACTAGGACAGGTATTAGCAAATACCAACTGTGATCTTCATCACCATGATTAACCAGCTACAAAAGTGAAACAAGTCTTTCACAAACGAAGAAATGCAAGCAAAACTTTCCTCAACAACTGGCAAGATCAATGCCAGGCTCAATATCCTTCATTTTAACCTGTGAATAGGCATTCAGTTGGAAAGACTTTGTGATGAGGTAGAATCGTCTCCTTTTCCTCTTAGATGCTGAGGCAATTGCTGTACAACCCCTAGTAGTGCTTTTTTTAGTTCCTCTGAGAAGAGAGAGCATAAACCAAGTATTAAAAAATACCTTGAAAAGTTACACCTGTTGGGATGAATATTTTCATATTGGCAAGATAATTTGCTTTCACAGCCCATATGAAATAAATACCCTGATATTCATCTATCAAAACCCAAGATGCTGGACTGGAAGGCCGAGCAGGGGAAATACACAGCAGGCAAATATAGCCTTCAGAGTGTGTTTGCTCTACCTCTCGAGGATTTGTTTCAACTTGCACCTGGAGAACCAACCAAAATTTTCAGAAAAAGCCAAAATCTCATAAACTGCATTTGGGAAAAAAAAAAAAAAAAGTGAAATCCTATTAGAGTTCAACTGCACTGGGTAACTTACAAGCAGAGCAGAGGAAACACACAATGGTGTTAAATGCTCACAAAACCAGATCTTTCTGTAGTCCTCTTACTGCACTGCATTTATGTCTAAAACCTTAATCTCATTTGAACATAGTAAGCAGTGAGATGGATTTGCTAGGATTAGTCTATGTGAGAAAAAGAGAAGTTAAGGTGTTTACTGCCTAAGGAATAAGGATATTTAGAGAGCTGTTCTGAAATGCAATTTCTAAAGGGATGCATTTTTTCCTAAATAGTTCTTAGTGACAGCTGAACTGAAAAACAAAGCTGAAGGGGTTTCCTTTCAAATTCAAAGCAATCCTAGACTTCAGCTGTAGCCTTAAAAACGCATGCACAGAAAAAGGATTAATTTTCATCTTTTAGCAGAAATGCATTCACTAGAAAGGAAGCAAATGGTGTCCAAAAAGCAACATTTGTGATATGAGAAGCCATGGCAGCTTCTTGAATGCAAGCTACAAAATGTGTTGACAGCTTAAGCAATGTGGAGTTAGTCATTGCCGTGCTATTCACAGCAGCTCATTTCTTCACTGGCAGTTTACAGAAAAGCATAACAGAATTCCAAACACAAAACCTCAGATTTTTTAGTTATAGGGAAAGCACTGAGAAATCACCATGTGATAGTGTCTTGTGTGAAACTGCAGCATGGAACTGAATCCTGCAAGGATAACTGCATAATAAATAAACAAAGTTCAAAAAAGAAGTTAAGTATTGAACAGTTACTTTACTGGTAGCCTCAGAATTTAGCTTGTAAGCCATTTTTAAGCCTTTCAGGATTTGTAAATATATGGCAGAGACTGAATTCAGTGCAAGTTCCTGTAAACTTATGACCAGTGCAGTCTGGCTGCATTGTACAGTATTTTAGATAAAAGCAGAAGCTTTAGGATGAAACTGCCAGAATATTTACTGTAAGCTTATACAATTAACCAACAAGATTGTCATAAGTGTTGTAACAGGCTTTACTGTATTTATTTATCTGCTCTTACAGCATTGACTTCCAGCTTCTCAGGCAGAACTGCAGAATATGCTGGTTCACTTTCGTGGCAGAAAGTATGCAAATTTTACTTCTCCATTCTGAGAGGAAAGGTGAAAAGCCAAAACAGAGCTTTGCTGTGGGATGGCTTGTTGCTTTTTGGATTTGGTCTTTTTTGCATTGATTTATTCCCACTGTCTACTCTTACCACATGCATTTATGTAACAGTGACCCAGTACTTTGAAGACATGGAGACTTAGCCAAACTTCTGCAGCATGCAGTCAGGAGCAGTCCAAGTAGTCTGGACTTGCAACAAGGGATATTACAAAAAATATGGATAATTCTGCTTTTAAATTCACCGTATTTTTTAGATTTTTCATTTGTTATAACATAAAACATCAATGTAAATCACAAGTATGACATTTTAAAGCTGAAGTGACAACTGAGCATGTTCTTTTAAGTAACAGTGGCATTTTATCTAGATTTTAACACACCAGTTCAACCATGCAAGATGAAGTACCAATACCAGTAATCAAATCTGAAAATACAAAGCATGTATTTTGGCAAGGCCTTTTATTATGATGTCAAATCTTTTTTGTTAGCAGTCAGTCATTGAAAACAATCTATACACATCAATGAAATAGTACAACTTGAAGCTATGTGCCCCATTTATGTAACTCATTATGCTCTGAAGTGATGCTTTTCATTGTTTAAATTCTCACACAAACAATTATCAGTCTTAACATATATTAAAGTAAGATTATGTTCTTCTCTCAAAAGTACAAAAAATAACACTTTAAATATACAGTGGCTCCTAAGCTTAGACAGAATCGTGTCAGGAGAAGAGTTTTGCCCTTTCATAGTGCCTTAAACAAGAGCTCTTCAAAGTGCTTGGCAGAGTGTGTGAACACCATCCCCACTTACTAGATGATGAAATAAGGCACAGAGGTCAACTACCTTGCCCACAGTCACACAGAGAGTGAGTGGTAGAACTAACAGAGCAGAATTTGGGGGTTTCAGTTCTCCAGTGTAACCATCACATCTCATTGCCACTATTCAAGTGCAGTTGCTTAAACATTTCTGAGGAGCAAAACTTGTACAGCACACAGTAAACAGAAGGGAAGATTCAGGGCAGTTAAAAGCTGCAACAGTTTCAACCCAAACCAAACGAATTTGGTAGTCAGTAACTCATAATGCACTTCAGGGAATGATTACATAGAGAATTATACATTAACCTGCAGAGAGAAAGCTCATTAAACATAAGACATATGGTGTTAGCTTTGCAAAAAATACTGGTTGTCTTAAGCTTGACAGTAGCTCAGGTATAATGTTAAATTTGTCAGCAAAGTGGTACTTCCTGATCAGCAGATGTCCTAAACTTTGTTCTCCTACCAGCAAGGTGAACTTCTCTGGAGAGCCATACAGAAATGCAAATAAGGGCTAAATATCTCCTCAGTAGGCAAAGGTGTGTATGAGGCACAAACACCCACATTAATGGCTTGTGAGGTATGGACTAAGTGGTAGAGAAATACCAGTCCAGAAAAACAAAACAGTCTAAAATAAATATGGTTAAGAGAACTGAGTCACCCATCTAAAATCACCAAGAAATGCATCTTTGGATAGCTTATGTTGCAAAAAAAATGTGTGACACATGTAATCCCTGCTTGGATGAGAAGCATTCTCTGGCCTAGCCCTCTGCTGACAAGCATTTCAGAAAGCCTGTCCTTGGACAGGATGCTCATGAGATGATTCATTTACGGACATAGGCTGCTGATGGGATTCAGAACAATCAGAACTTTGATTCTGTTCTTCACTGACTTGATGGGAAGGAGCCGTATCTTGGCCAGAGTGAGACTGCTGACTTGATTCCTGAGCCAGCGGCACATGCTGAGCTGGATGTGAAGATCCTGCTAAGTGGATTTGTTCATTTTGTCCCTGATGAGCATGGAGATGTTCTAGTGCTTCCTTGGAAAGAGTGATGACATGCATTTGTTCAGGTTGGGCAGCCTCTATTTGGTTTGCAATCATATTGATACTTTGGATTTGCTCTGCCTGCTCCTGCTGAGCTGAAAGCAACAAGTTTTGCAGCTGCTGTGGTGGCTGCGCGAGCAGCGCGAGGTTCGCAGCCTGCTCTGTTGTCACGCTGGGGGCATTTTCTGCAGTCACAATACTGATGCCTTGATTGTGGCTGGGCATGAAGTTGATGTTGTGAACTGCATCCGTAACCAGCAGCTGAATTTCCTGCCCTCCAGAGGTGGCAAGTTGATACTGCTGCAGCTGGAGAATGTTTCTCACTTCTTCCGGATGAGCGTTGGTGCTCGGGGCAATGCTCCCTTCCTGAAACTGCTTCTCCTTGCTGTGAATTTTCAAATGAGACTTCAGGTTGTCCAGACGAGCAAACTGCAAACTACATTCTGGGCAAGAGAAAGGCTTTTTGCCTGTGTGTAAGATACAGTGTCTTCTCTTAGCACTGGAATCAGAGAAGGATTTTCCACATATACCACAAGAATATGGCTTTTCTCCTCTGCAAAAGGAAAGAATTTGATCTCATTAAAATATTCACTTTGAAAATGCTGCTTTCTGAAACTTATTCTGTAATATAATACTTAAATGATTACTTTGTTTTTCTAAATTTAAGTTCCTAAAAGGTAGTGTCATTAAAAAATCCACTACTGAGTTACACTATATACTCCAGAGCTACAGAGGTAACCACCTTCCTCTCAAAAACCAGAGGTACAAGCTCCGTGCTCTTAAATCTCGACAAGACTGCAACAACTTTGCACATTTCTAAGCACTGACCATTTTAAGAACATTCATTAACAAGGTAGGCTTTAAAACAAAAAGAAGTGTCCAAATCCTAACTTGATGCCTGTATCAAAAGGACAAGAAATGTTACTGGAAATGTTTCCTTAGACAACAGTTTCCCAGTGATATAAAATCTAACACATCTTTATGCAACGCATTGCACTGACAGGGGTAAAAGACAACTAATGCTATTAAAGAGACAGGATAGCTCACAGGGTAACAGGACAATGCTCTGATAACCTTGGTACACCACGGATACTGTTCTGCTCTCAAACAAAACTTACAGTAAAATTTTCACAAAAAGAATATAGCAGTAAGTACACTGTCAGTGAACAGACACAAAAGACCAAAGAAGACTCCTACAATATCTTGGCACATCAGTATTTAGCACTTCAGTACTTTCCGCTACCAATTTTTTTCTTACATAGATTAAGCAAAAATGTTAAGTTTTTAACAATCATTCAAACTGCAAACAAGTCCTGACCATTCCATAATTGAAGAAGCACTACATACAGGTTATAAAATTAGAAGTTACACTTTTAAAGAATGTAATGAAAATAAGACATACTTTACCTGTGAATTCTAATGTGAGTCTGAAGTGAACTTTTAGCTGTAAATGATTTGCCACAAATCTCACAAGTGAAGGGCTTCTCACCTATCAAAAAGAAATGTGACTTCACTTTTTAAATAGCACTTTTCATAAATACATTAAAAACATTTTGTATTTTACTATATGCTGTATCAAGTGTGCACTGTTGGCTCCTCACGCTTCTGCCATGAGTCAGCACAGATATCCAAAACTGAATGAACTCACTGGTCAAAATGAGGGTATAACATTTTAAATGTACACCTCTAGCATTTATCCCCTTTGAAGATGAAGAATTAGGTGATCCAAGCCCCCAAAGCAACAAAAAGCTGTACCTATGGCACAGATGTGGGTGTTCCACATGGAACAGAAATGCTTTGAAAAAGTCTGTCCCTGAACCCTGGCATTAATGCCAAGTTCATGTGAAGCACCATGCAGACGAGTAAGCCCAACCTTCCAAAGTTGGAAAATGAATCCATTGTCTTAACAACTTGCCTGGCTTTCTATAAGGATCCATCACATTAGGCCTATCATATTCTGGGAACACCAGTTAGAAAAAAATGATCTTGAGTTAAATAAAATGTGAGTTTGTTTGGGGATTTTTTGTTTATTCGTTGGGGGGTTTTTTAGTGCATTTGAAATTCTGATGTCTAATTGAGTAGAAGCAGAGAGGCCAAATTAAATTATAAGAAGGTTCACAAGAAACAGATACTACCCAACCAAAGCAAGTCCTAATTCACACCATAACATATCCTTGTTGCATGGAGGTTCTTTAAGACAGACACGAGAATCCAGATCGCCACTGTGGTAATTCACACCATCAAAGCACACCAAACCCAGGGATTGGGCAGCAGCCAGTTTCCAAGGAAGCTTCACATTTAGCACAGAACTGCAATGCTTACCAGCCTTCATGTGGCTTTGGAGGGCATGGATAAGGGATGAGAGAACAAGAAACATTTGTCAGAAGGGACCTCTGCCTCATCCAGTCCCAACCTGCTACTGAAAACAGGAGTAACTTCCCAAGTAGACTGTATTATTATGACACAGTGTTACCAAACGGGAACAGTTGTGTATGCCTTGGAATTTTACTTTGCTTTTGAGATGGGACAAATCAATTATTATTTCTACATAAATAATTCTGGTATCTTGCCTGTCCTTTCTAGAAGCAAAATACATTGCAAGCCAGTTTCTGCTAAAACTCAGCTTAGCTCATATCTTTTTGTGACTTACCTTGCTAGTAAGCTTCCTCTTCTCATTTCCCACACCAAACTCATTTCCCACTATATTTAGAGAGCTGTATCAGATTCAGATACAAAACTCTTGTGTGTGTCAACACTGTGTTCTCCTCAATACAAAATCATCTAAGTATTACAAGTTAACACTATTCTGGGTAACGAAAAACTCCCAAAAGCACAAGTTTTGACCTCAGCATATCCCACAAATTTAAAGCTGTGTTATTTTCACTGAGAAAAGAGGAGGAAATGAACAATATAAAGTATGCTGGAGACTGAGTTATGTATTACAACCGCAAGCAACATGCTTAGTAATTCAATTTTGTGAGGAAACAATTGCCACGGTTTCTAGTTACTTTAAAAGACAAAATTATTCACACATCACCTTATGAATTTAGCCTTCAAAGGAAAGTATTTTATGAAGTTTACGCCTTATTATGAGAGGACAGATCAACATCTTTATCTCTGTTATCCAGTGATTCATTACGAGCTTACCCTCTAAATCTCTTAAAACACTCTCTGACGCACTTGCATTAAATCATCCCTCCCAGCCCATCTCCTCTCAACATCTGGTTTATGACAGCACAATAAAAAGGTAAATGGAAATAATAATTTTTCTGGTCACAGCACTTTTCATAGGCACCTATCCCTCACAGACAGAGGTGTCCAACTCATTTGGGACACATACTTTCTGTTACTTGTCAGCTCACTGCAAGCCCAATACATGCTGGATACAGCTCTCCTGACAAACTGAATTTCCAGTCCAAGATTCTACCATAGGAAAGCTAACTGGCATTTACTGCAGCAGGTTTTATAAAACTGAGGAAAAATGTCCTCTTCCTGTAATAGGCACTGCTTCTGTGCTGCTGTAACACAAGCTTTTTTGTGCTCCTGCATTCTTGATGTCAAATCTCTTCATTAGCCACACAGGCACCATTAAACACAAGTAGAGCAGAAATTCATTCCCCAGAGACAAATGTAACTTGCCTAACATTGTTTTGTCCATATAACTTCAAGAAAAAACAAACCACCAAGCCCACAAAACCCAAGGTGCAACATTACCTGTATGTGTTCTTAGATGTTTCTTTAGCTGAGCTGCATCCATGAATTTGCGACGACACTCGTTACATTCCGGCAGTGAACGGCCTTGTCGCAATAACAAAAAAAGTGTCAGTGCATAAGTGATCCCCTGTATCTCTTCAGTGATCTTTGTTAAAGCACTTTCCTGTAAAATAACCACTGTGATATAATACAGAGATAAAACAAAAGGTGATTCACTGCCTCCTCCCTAGCTTAACTGTCACACTCCTATTTCTCAATTTAATATTACCACAGAAAAAGAGGAGACTGACACCTGTTCATGTCCAAAAACACCTTCTCTTAAAGCTTTGTAAATTCTGATTTTCTCCACCATGTCCTCTGTAGCTCCATCCTGTTCCAAAAGTGAGGAGGACACTTTCTAAAGCTTGTGTGCCATTACTGGTCCAAAGTAGTAGGCAACTACAATGCAATTTGCACATGAGGCAGCAGACACAATTGTTTATACAATTCCCAGCTTCTATGTAGCATTGACAGCAGGGCTAAAATAATCAAGCTGTATGTCAAATATAGTGTAAATCATTTTTAATCATTGTAAGGGCCCTTCTGAATTAAATATTTTTCTACACATTCCATTTACTATACACCATGTTGTCTTTTTCACCCTATCCGCTGTTATATCAAGATAGGACACATCAAGGTAGCAGAGACTAAATAAATACATCACTGAGGAAAAACTTCCAGCCTAAGTCAATCTCTACGAATACAGATCAGCATAGACTGTAAGCCAGGTCTTCAACCTAAACTTCTTATACCTGTGTGTACTCGATAGTGGCTCTTGAGCTGTCTCTTTTGGCTGAAGTATTTCCCACACTGATCACACGTAAAAGCCTTCTGCCCTGTAGAAAAAATCACTTATTAAAAAGTAAGCCAAGTCCAAAGCAAGCGTAAGGAAATATATAAAATACACAAGCCAGTCCACACAAGACACAGCAGAAGTACCTTTTAATCAGAAGGGCAAATTCCTGGAGCAGAGTGCTACATTTGCCTTGAAGTATTTACCTGAATGTAGGCTCATGTGCTCCAGAAGCGAATGCTTTGTTGTCAGAGCCTTACTGCAGACAGTGCATGTGTACGGCCGTTCCCCGGTGTGCATCCGCTCGTGGACTTGAAGAGAATGCTTCTGGGAAAAGCCTTTGCCACACTCACTGCACTTAAAAGGGCGCTCCCCTGAAAGCAAAAGATGACATTTTTAGGCATAAATGTGTCATTTCTCGCTACATATTCTAAGCTGATAGTGAGAGGCAGTGCAATTTTGTAGTACCGAAAAAATTACTCTTAATTAGCGGTAAAGAAATAAGCTCCACACAGGAATAAAATCATTCTTTAGCTAATGCCATATAATTCAGTGCTTAAACAGTGAAATTATTAATTACACTGAAATCAAGGTAAGACACAAAGGTTCTGAGATCTGTCGACAAGAATAAAACAGCAAAAACAGGAGACACTGTAATTTGGATGAGCATGCTATTTTGAATATTTTTGCTGTAGTCAACAACCAACATTTTAACTGCAGCAGTCTCTGAAGGCCTACCTGTATGACTTCGCTGGTGAATAGCCAAGAAGTGATTATACTTAAATACTTTGCCACAGTCTTTACAGCGAGCTTCAGAACCTGCACGTTTTCTTTTTCCATCAGTTCTCTTTGCCAGTCCTTTCTCATCCTCATCCCCAAGAAGTTTATAATCTTTTAGTTTGATTGACCTCCTTATTCTACGTTTGCTATAACGGCTCTGAGTGCTCTGTATTCCTTCAGATTTGGGATCATAGTTTTCATCTTTCTCAGCTGAAAGATCAGCAGCACCCTCTGAGCCACAAGCAGGTTCAGTTTCTTCTCCATCTTCCCTCACTGAAGCCTGTTCACTGGCAACTGTTTCTTCTACTTCAGTGTCTTTTCCCATAAAATTTTGCTTATTTTGCATGGAGCTGTTCTCTCTCAGCTGCCCATCTTCGGCGGAATTTGCTCCTGATTCTTCTTCTTCTTGGACAACCTTGATTTTCCTTGGTCGCCCCCGTTTTCGCTTTGGTGGATCATCATTCCTCTTGTCACTTGCAACAACAGAAGCTCCACCGTCAGCTGGAGCTGGCAATGCACTTCCCGGGCCGCGGCTTTCCAGATAGTCTGTGCAGGCCCATACCAAGTCAGTCACTTTCAGCAGCTGTGCAGTAGCCAGGATTTGTTCCGTGCTTTGCTCACTGGCACAGAGACAACCAGTATAGATAAATTCTAGCAGAACTTCAAAGGTGTCTGCAACCATTCCCTCCAACATGTAAACTGACTGCCCTATTTCACCCTCATTTACAAACATCATTGAAAAGTATTCGCTGCTGGCAGCCAGCAAAGCTTTATGGGCTCTGAATTGCACATTCTCCACTATCAGAGTAATGTCACAAAGAAAATCCTTTTTTCTTTGTTCCTCAAAATTAGCCAGAATGGTATCTTTGTGAGCTTTGGAGTGGATGATGACCAATTTCTCAGAAGAATCAGTTGTTTTTTCCATTTTAATTATGAATATTAAAGGAGGTGCCTAGAAAAACAGACTAGCTTTAGTAAAGAGTTATTTTAACAGTCAGCATTAAAAGACACCAAGTATCATTTGTTATACCAGTAACAGAGTTCAAGAGTTTCTGAAGCAATTCTGAATGCTCTGAACTTTTGAAAAATCAACACTACTGCAGACATGGAATTTCTTCAAGAAGTATTTTTAAATCCTAATGGCTACAGATATTTTTTTAGATCAGAGTTACTGCCTATCATTTATCTCTGATGTACTGTGAACTCTGTATTATCTAAAAGAATTGCTACCCTGTCTTCTGAAATGAAAACAACTGGACAAAACAAGCTCCTTGTTCACAGCTCCAGTACAGCAGGGGATTTGCAAGGCTTTGGTAGTGGGGCAGCTGCAGGGGTGGCTTCTGTGAGAAGCTTCCCCCATGTCCTACAGAGCCAACACCAGCTGGCTCCAAGACAGACCTACCGCTGGCCAAGGCTGAGCCCATCAGCTGACGGTGGTAGCACCTCTGGGGTAACAAATTTAAGAAGGGGGAAAGAAACCTGCACAACTGCAGCTGGAGAGAGGAGTGAGAATACGTGGGAACAGCAGCCCTTGCAGACACCAAGGTCAGTGGAAAAGGAGGGGAGGAGGTGTTCCAGGTGCCAGAGCAGAGCCCCTGTAGCCCCTGTAGCCCCTGGTGCAGACCATGGTGAAGCAGCTGTGCCCCTGCAGCCTGTGGAAGTCCATGGTGGAGCAGAGATCCACCTGCAGCCCCTGGAGGACTCCACACCAGAGCAGGTGGATGCCTGAAAGAGGCTGGGAGCCTGTGGGAAGCCTGTGCTGGAGCAGGCTCCTGGCAGGATCCATGGCCTCGTGGAGAGGAGATCACACTGAAACAGGTTTGCTGGCAGGACTTGTGACATGGAGACCCACACAGGAGCAGACTGTTCCTGAAGGACTGCACCTGTGGAAGGGATCCAAGCTGGAGCATTTTGTGAAGAAATGCAACCTATAGGAAGGACTCAGGCTAAAGGAGTTCATGGAGGAAGGACTGTCTCCTGTGGGAGGGACCCCACACTGGAGCAGTTGAAGAGTGTGAGGAGTCAAAGGAGCATCAAAGACAATGTGTGATAAACTGACTGCAGCCCCCATTTTCCATCGCCCTGCACTGCTGGGGGGAAGAGGTAGAGAAAACTGGGACTAAAGCTGAGCCTGGAAAGAAGGGAGAGGTGGGGTGAGATGTTTGAAGATTTGGGTTTATTTCTCATTACCCAACAGTGACCTCATTGGCAAGAAAGTAATTTCCTCAAGTCAAGCCTGTTTTGCCTCTGCTGGAAACTGGTGAGTGGTATCTCTCAGTCCTTATCTCAACCCATGAACTTTTATTATATTCTCTGTCCCCTGTCCACCTGAGGAGGGTAGTGATGGAGTGGCTCTGGTGGGCACCTGGTCAGAAAGGTCAACTGCAGTTTGATCAGCACAGATTATTCAGGGACAAGGCTAGAAAATCCTGTAATAAATGATAAAACTTCACTGGTAACAATGTGGCAGGACTTCATGATTTCTTTTACCCGCATCTATGACTCTGAAAATTTCTCTTTTGTAACACTTTACCTTACTAAGCTTCAGCCTAAGACAATAGGCAACAAAGAGAAAAACAGCAGTGTTTAGAAGGGTTCTGTCGAATATAGGGTTCATTAAAATATCTATTAACAATCAATTTGACTTCCTAAGCTTCTTCAATAGTGAATTTGCAAAAAAACCCCAGCAATTTCAGAAGAATCCACCAAATATTATGGAGGAGAAATGCCAAAAATGTCCCATTTATGAGGCTCAGCTGAGCCAAAGATAAAACACATTAGCTACCTGTTATCCTAATTTATACAAGTGTCATATTAAACACATAAATTTGCATATTTAAATTACTGCAACAGTTTCAATCACCTGAACAAATGCTCCATGAAACAACAGACACTACCTATAGATGATCTCTATATGCTACTGAGTTGGTGAAAAAGGGATTCTTTACCCCTAATCATCTACCAAATAGTTCACAGCGGAGTAACGGGGAGCTTTAATTTCCGGAGCATGTGAGGCTGATGTTTGTTGCCGGAGAGCCTTAAAGCATAGCTGCAGGTGTGACCCAATCTCNGATAAACTGACTGCAGCCCCCATTTTCCATCGCCCTGCACTGCTGGGGGGAAGAGGTAGAGAAAACTGGGACTAAAGCTGAGCCTGGAAAGAAGGGAGAGGTGGGGTGAGATGTTTGAAGATTTGGGTTTATTTCTCATTACCCAACAGTGACCTCATTGGCAAGAAAGTAATTTCCTCAAGTCAAGCCTGTTTTGCCTCTGCTGGAAACTGGTGAGTGGTATCTCTCAGTCCTTATCTCAACCCATGAACTTTTATTATATTCTCTGTCCCCTGTCCACCTGAGGAGGGTAGTGATGGAGTGGCTCTGGTGGGCACCTGGTCAGAAAGGTCAACTGCAGTTTGATCAGCACAGATTATTCAGGGACAAGGCTAGAAAATCCTGTAATAAATGATAAAACTTCACTGGTAACAATGTGGCAGGACTTCATGATTTCTTTTACCCGCATCTATGACTCTGAAAATTTCTCTTTTGTAACACTTTACCTTACTAAGCTTCAGCCTAAGACAATAGGCAACAAAGAGAAAAACAGCAGTGTTTAGAAGGGTTCTGTCGAATATAGGGTTCATTAAAATATCTATTAACAATCAATTTGACTTCCTAAGCTTCTTCAATAGTGAATTTGCAAAAAAACCCCAGCAATTTCAGAAGAATCCACCAAATATTATGGAGGAGAAATGCCAAAAATGTCCCATTTATGAGGCTCAGCTGAGCCAAAGATAAAACACATTAGCTACCTGTTATCCTAATTTATACAAGTGTCATATTAAACACATAAATTTGCATATTTAAATTACTGCAACAGTTTCAATCACCTGAACAAATGCTCCATGAAACAACAGACACTACCTATAGATGATCTCTATATGCTACTGAGTTGGTGAAAAAGGGATTCTTTACCCCTAATCATCTACCAAATAGTTCACAGCGGAGTAACGGGGAGCTTTAATTTCCGGAGCATGTGAGGCTGATGTTTGTTGCCGGAGAGCCTTAAAGCATAGCTGCAGGTGTGACCCAATCTCCCTTATCGTGCATTACAAGAATTCCTGAACAGCTGCTGCCAACTCTGCCTGCAGGCATCCCTTAAGAGCCACACGTGTTCCAGACAAGGTAGTGGGTGTTTTCTGAGTTCTGATCATAGGAAGGCCTTCGGTGTTTAATCAGGAGCTGATAGCATTACTATTTTGACTGCAAAACCCGAAACAGCCACCTTCCCTAAAAAACCCTCACCATTATAGAGTGAGGCAGTACTCAAGCAGAAGGCCCCACGCTGCCGGCCGTACGTTTGGATAAACACTCCGGTCCAGCCGTGGAAGGGCTCAGGAGCTCCCGGGAGGTGATCCCGGGGGGCAGCGCACGGCCCGGGGCTGGGCCTCGACAGGGGCACGGCCAAGGGCACCGCGCGGGTCGCCGCCCCCCACGCACCATGTGAGCCCCGAGCTCGGTCCGAGCCGCCCGTCAGGGAAGGNTGGCGCCGCGCCTGCGCTGCCGCAATGAGCGCCCACGGGCGGGACTTGGCGCCACGAAATCACAGAACATCCTCGGCTGGAAGGGACCCGCATGGATCATCCGATTCCAGCTCCCGGCCCAGCCCTGGACAGCCCCAAAAATCACACCACGTATCAGAGAGCCTTGCCAAACGCTTCCTGAACTGTCCGGCTGGCGCTGTGACCAGTTCTCTGGGGAGCTAGTTCCCAACCACCCTCTGGGTGAAGAACCTTTTCCTAATATCTAAACTAATCTTCCCTGACACAACTTCAAGCCATTCCCTCGGGTCCTGTTACTGGGCACCACAGAGAAGGGATCACTGTCTGCCCCCCCTCTTCTCCTCACGAGGAAGTTGTACCTGCAAAGAGGTCTCTGCTCACTCTCCTCCAGACTGAACAGACCAAGTAAGCTGCTCCTTACACGGCTTCTCCTCAAGACCCTTCACTTTCATCATAGCCCTCTTTTGGACGCCCTCTAATAGCTTTCTATCTCAAATTCAGACAAAAGATTTTATTCATCAGATTTCATGGTTAAAAGCTGGCCTGAGAAGGTGCGATGTTCACGGGCCACGTTGCAGCCATACTTGTGCCTGATGGCAACACTCCATGTGTTAATCAGTGGATACAGGGTTCACACAAAAGTGGGGCGGGTGCCTTTCAGGGAAAAAAAAATCTGCAGTCTGTCATCAAGGCCAAGGGGCCGATCTCTTGGGTCTTTATAGGGGCCCATCATGGCAGCCCCTAGGTAGGGGATGAGTTGGCAGTGCTCCACGAACTGCAACAGCTTCTTCCTGTACATCTGCCGCACCGGCTCCGAGCTCCGGGGGTTGTGTGCTGCAAGAAGTTAAGCAGCATGTTAGTGTCCCCTGTAAACTTTGTGGAATTACAATATAGAAGTTTTCAAAGGGACCAAGTCTACCCCTGTTAGTGTTACCGATGGTACAGATAAACATCTTGCCTGTTAGTGCCAAGCCAAAAAGATCAAGTGTGACATTTCAGAAAGTTCCTGACTCCAAAAGTGTCGTGATAATCAGGAAGATCAGGCTTTTGTAAAAGAAGACACAGCAAACATGCTCAGCTGCTGTCAACTTCCCATTTCTCAGACTATGAGATGCTGGTGAAAGTCCAGGCAGTGACAAATTTGGGTAGTGTGTCACACATCCTGAAGTGGCACAGCCTGGGGATAGCCAGTGGCATGGCTGGTGCTGTGTCCTTGGCATGGCTGTTCTGATGCCTTAGGTTTTAACTTTCATATTTTTCTAATCCTGTACTGCTAGTGTAACTCTGAAGTTTTCTGTAGCTTGTTAAATGCTGTTCTCTGTGCTTAGATAGACACAACAAGACCACTATAACAAAACCTTGCCCTTCAAGGACACCTAGAAACAAGAACTGTAAACCATCATCTAGGGAAGAAGGGGGCAGGCTGGGGGAAATCACATCATTGGCTGGGTTCTGGTTGGTGAATTTATGTTGTTATAAAAGTGTGAAGCACTGGTGATCTGATGCATCCATTTTGGAATCCACTGAGGCAGGACCTCTGGACCCCGAAGTGTGCACCTGAAGGCCTTTCAAATAAATACCACCTTTTTTTTCTTTTATTCCTGTCTGGTCTCTGTTTCTAGGTAGCCAATTTAAGGCATCAGTTCTATGACCTAAATGCTTTGCCCATAAGTTGGGCTGCCTTGTCATACAAGGAAGTCAGGTTTGATAAGCAGGACTGTGACCAACATGGCTTCATGGGAGCAAAGTCCTGCTTATCAAACCTGATTTCCTTGTATGACAATGTAATAACCCACCTAGTTGACCAAGGGAAGCCAGTTGATGTAATCTTTTTGAATTTCAGTAAAGCTTTTGATACTTTCTCTCACAGTATCATTCTGGACAAAATGTCATGCACAGAGCTGGATAAACACATCATGCCATGGGTGAGCAATTGGCTCACGGCTCAGGCACAAAGGGCTATAGGGAATGGGGTGACATCGAACTGGTGACCTGTTATTGATGGGTTTCCCACAGGACTTTGTTCTCAGCCCTGTGCTCTTCAACATCTTCATCAATGACTTGGACGCAGGACTGGAAGGGAAACTAAGCAATGTCACAGATGATACAAAACTGGGAGGAGCTGCTGACTCCCTTGGGGGCGGGCAGGCCCTGCAGATAGACCTTGACAAACTGGAGGAGTGGGCAATCACCAACTGTATGACATTCAGCAAAGGAAAGTGCCAGGTTCTGTGATGGGACAACCCTGGATGTGTGGACAGACTGGGGAATGAGAGGCTGGAAGGCAGCGCCACAGAAAGGGTCCTGGAGGTCCTGGTCAGTGGCAAGTTGAACATGAGTCAGCAGTGCTCTGGCAGCCAGGAGGGCCAACCCTGTCCTGGGGTGCATCAGGGACAGCATGGCCAGCCGGGCAAGGGAGGGATTGTCCTGCTCTGCTCTGCCCTGGGGCAGCCTCACCTCCAGTGCTGGGAGCAGTGTTGGGCACCACAATGTGAGAAAGAAATTAAGCTATTGGAGAGTGTCCAAAGGACAGCAATGAAGATGGTGAAGGGTCTTGAGGAGAAACTGTATGAAGAGCAGCTGAAAGCACTTGGTCTGTTCAGCCTGGAGAAGACTGAGGGGAGATCTCATTGCAATCTGCTACATCCTTGTGAGGGGAAGAGGAGGGGCAGGCACTGATCTCTTCTCTGTGGTGGTGGTGGTGACAGAATGCAAGGGAATGGCCTGAAGCTGTGTCAGGAGGTTTAGGTTGGATATCAGTGGCTGGGCACTAGCACAGGCTCCCCAGGGAAGTGGTCACAGTAACAAGCCTGACAGAGTTCAAGAAGTGTTTGGACAGTGCTCTCCAGGACATGGAGATTCTCGGGGATGGTCCTGTGCAGGGCCAGGAGTTGGACTCGGTGATCCTCATGGGTCCCTTTCAACTCAGCATATTCTGTGATTTCATGATTCTGTGAAGAGCTGGCCAGTAGTTCAGAGGAGGAAGGAAGATTTCTCTCTGCCCTAAGCCCTATTTTGGCATATATTAGTATTGAGTGCCAGTACTCAGAGTACAGTTTATTATTTTAATTGTTCCCCTGAAGCAAAGGGGAAGGATTGAGCCAAATCATAACCTATGATTTTTTCCTATGGACAGTATTTTATCTCTCATTACAATAGCTGGACAGCATGAAGAACTGTGCTATGAGACACTTTAGCCCACTAGCTTTAAATTGTAGACAGCTACATTTAGCAGTTTCTGAGAGATTTTTTCAAGCATAGCTGTATATAGAGCTCTTACAGGAATCCAGTGTGAAGGACACTCAATCACTCTACTTTTTTCTACTCTCTTTCCAGGGGTAAATCACTCTGCATTTTTGGTTGATCACCTGTACCTTCTCAGATACTGAAAGCAATCCAGTGTTGTGAGAAAAGCTGAAGGAGCAATTAAACCACTGCTTCTTGTCCCCTGTTTAAATTTGGGATTAGAGAATGATGTAAATTGAAGATGAGAAGGTTTAACTTCACATAGAAATAGGATGAAATCAATTTCCAGGGAACCACAACATGAAGCACTTTGATCAATTTTTTTGATCAAGAATGGTGTGACTACTCTGAAGAGATGCACAGTAATAAATAATTCTGTATTTGCAACAAATGACAGAATAACAGGATGGAAGGGACCACGGTGGGTTATCTAGTCCAACCTCCATGCTCAAGCAGAGTCATCCCAGAGCACATGGCACAGGATTGTGTTCAGAATATTTCCAGTGATGAAGACTGCACAACTTCTCTAGGCAATGTGTTCCAGTGCTTGGTCACTCGTACATGAAAACACTTCTTCCTCATGTTCAAGTGATTTGTCAATGTAGAGGAATGCTGTATTTTAAAGCTGGAAGCAGTCCTACCCAGTGCTATAAGAAAATAACTTGTTTTCCTGGATTCCCATGGTCAAACTGTTCAGGGCTGCATAAGGAGAAGAGATTTTTTCATTTGCATGACCTTTCTGGTTCATCATCCACTGCTAATAATGATTTAATGTTGCAATATTTAATGTTCCAAAACACTGTTAGCATGGGCATCCTTATGTGAGCAAAGCTGTGCTAACAATAGAATGAAAACAGCCTTTGTGAATGAAGCAAACTACAGTATAAAAGTAGTTTGGTGGCTTAGGAACTGTACATTACAGGGGCTTACCATGTGCCTGCCCTGTTCAATGGTCTTCTTTAACAAAGCTATGCTAGCAAAAAAATCTGTGATAGTTCAGGAAAATTCTGGAGGGCTCTGGAAACTACATGAGGAAACACAGCATGTGAAGAACTTAGAAATAATAATAAAGATTGGTCTTATCTAAAAGAATAAGTAAAAATATAAAAGGCCAGGTGAAGTTCACCCAGCGGACAGGTTGGCTTACAAAAGACAAAACTGGTAGGTTGAAAGAAATGTCAGTCTTGCTCCAGAAATCTCCATCAGTACTGGAAACCAGCCCAAAGCTATAGTAGAGCTGCAAACAAGGATATTGAAATCGAGAAAGCTGGCACTAGTTAAACTGATTGCAAACTATTAAAGACTATTATCTGCAATTGGTATCTCCTGATGAAAAAAACCCAAACAGAAATTCTAAAAAATAGCCAATATTTGGCTATCTATATTTTATCAGAGGACTTTTGTCATTTCTGTAATCAGTTATTTTTGTAGCATGCTATTTTATACACTACCTTTTAAATGGAAGGAGACAAAAAGCAGAGCGGTTTCTTTCACACTTAGGAATGGGTATTTTGGCTTAAGGCTGCCAACTTCATGTAGAGCTTTTATTAGAGAAGTTGCTACTCCCTAAAGAAAGAGAACAGGTTTAAAAAGCCATTACAGAAATCTTGAACAATGCCTTATCCTGTTGTAATGCATATCTAACAATACAGGATGATACCCTAAGCTGCTGAATACTAGAAGTTAACTAATTCACATAAAATAGGGAAAATCTATCATATAATACTGCAGCTTATTATCCCCCTCTGTCGGTTTTGTATTTTTTCCATTAAAGCTACAAATATCTATTATTGTAAGGCTTTAAAAATTTGCTCTCAATTGTAACTACAAAATTTTCAATTTAATATAATCCCATTAATAAATGTAATGCTTGAATGCATTAAAAATTAAAAAAGCCCTGAGTGGGATATGCTATATATCACAAAATCATGTTTTAAAATAGAAAAGCAAAAAACTGGCCTGTTCAAGGTATCCAGCCAAAGGAAGTGTAGTTAGTAGCATTGGCTCTTTTTTTGGAGGGAGTTTATGGGGAAGCTTCAGATTACAGTACTTTTCTGGTAACCTAGCCAGATAAAAAGTAAGCAGTAAGCACTTTTAAGATATATAAGCAGTGACATGGTTGAAGATTAAAATGCAGTTAATGTATTCACCTCATAAACTTCTGAAGTTTTTCTTCACTTTCAAAAATATATAGCTTATCTTGGTATTTTGCTGCATACTCAGTGTTGCCAAGCACCAAAGCTTCATATCTGAAGAGATAGAGCAAGAATTATTCATTCACAGAAAACATTAAACATAGTTTCTCTGGTATAAATTCATGAGCTACTGGGAGCCTTCTGGTAATTTAACAAGTGTAGCAACTACAGAAAAACAGCAATTGGGTCATCCAAGTTTCCATTACATGACTGACAGTACAAGGTTCAATATCTGATAGAGTCTGCCTCAAAATCTGCTTATTAAGGAACTTCTATAGTGCTTCTTTAGAGCTTCATTTAAAATGCCAGTCATAGTTGTTCAGGAGATTAAGAAAGGATAACATAAAATTGGCTATTATGGTTGCCCTCTGATGAGAAATTCTTGCAGACTGAGGAAATCTGTGTGACTTTATGGTGGAGATTTATGGATCTCCTACAAAAATCGTAGCTAGTTTTGCGTCTATTAGGGATTTATGAGATTTCTTTGGACCTTTAAAGGCTTATGATAGAGAATTCAAACTGTATCTGTCCATCTTCATCATGAAAGACACCAAGCCAACACAGATCCTTGTAGAACCTGTAGCCATGTAAGTATTAAAAGGTAATTTTATATTGAGTTCCAAAGCCACTGGCGCAATATAGAGAATTGTAATTGCTTTTCCTGTCCAAACCCTGAACAGTAGTAAAAAGTACTTTGAAAATGTTTCCTCATTAATGCATTAATATAGGACACATAGTCTGTAATTCAGATTATGAAAACTCTAGTGACATACCTCTGTTTTCCATCTAGATAAGTGACTGAACAGTATCCCTGCATTTCAGCCTTTACAGGGAATAAGGCCTTCACTTCTGCTGCTGTCAGTTTCTTTGGTAGCATATGTGGGGGTGGGAGAGGGTGAGATGCCAGTGATGATACATAAACCTCTGGTCTGCTCAAGAATTTCTGTAGAAAAAGAGGTGTTTTTATCATGAAAGAAGCACTGTAGGAAGCACTGTTAGTCAAACCAGAGGACTGGCTCACACAATTTAGATACCTATTTTTGGTACAATGCAACAATGTGTTGGCACTGCTGCTGCTCTTGGGTAATTTCTTTTTCAACCTAGTCTCAGTTGAAGTAGTCACTATCCTCCCACTATTCATCACTTTCCACTGCTATCATAAACCACTTTCTAACCCAGTCTCCCCCAAACAGATGGAGAAAAGAGAAAGTTATTGTTTTCAAACTAATGCTTGATCTGTGTCAATTTGTAAGATGAGCTTTAGTTTAATGGTGTCTGTGCTGCATTTTGTCTGCCTAGATGTTTGATAGCAGAATTATGCAGAGGTATTCAAAAACTTGAATGCTAACAACAGTGGTCTAACTCAAGTTGCATATTACCTCTTTCTGTATGGAATCAAAGAATCTAAGCAACAATATTCCCTCTTCCCAAAATCCCCTCCTTTTTGACCTGCTTTTTGACACCTACTTCCAGTTCTTCCTGTGAAGCCATTTTGTAATAGCACCCTTGAAATTCTGCAGCAAACTCCAGCGAGGGAGTTACAGAGCAGTCAATCAGTTCACCTTTCTCTGCAAGGCTGACGGGGCAGTACTGTCCACACTCCCCCAGCCGATCCTGCAGCTCCTTGGGAGTGATACATAAATCAGCAATGCTGGCTGCTTTTCCTGTTAATGAAAGCAATTAATGAGAATGTTTTATTTATGAGAGACATAGAAACATCAAACAATTCTACTCAGGAATGCGACAGTTTAGAAGGTAATTCATAATTTGAAAATTATATGCAATAATGAGAACTAAAACAACAATTTGATAATAAAATGAAGTTGCAACTCATTTTACCAATTAATTCTAATAACATTTTTGTAACATTTAAGAAATATAATAATAATTAATGATGTGGGATATTCTGCCATGCTCAGCTTATTAGTCTATGTTCTTCTTATTATTTATGATTTATTGTTTCACTCCTTTGTGTTACTAAGCAACATTTTAGCTATTATTTTATTTCTTTACACTGGTGAAAAAGAGTACTGGTGATGAAAGCCTCCCCTTTACTCATCCACATCTTGCGAATGCTACAGTCTATCTGGAGGAAATATATTCAAAATCTTGAATAAAATATCATCTCAAACCCAAATTACTTAAAAATCGTGCTTTTCAAGCTTGATGTGAAAAAGTTAAATGTATTTTAATATTTTTGATGATGACTCCGATTTTTAAGATGGGTGCAGCCACATAGCTGTAAAAGTTAGACCCAAAAAGTGGATAAAGGTAAGAAAGTCTGTTTGCCTTACACAGGAATTCTAGTTAAATAGTACATACATGTTTAAAATGCATATTTAATGCTGACCAATGGAACTTGTTTTTCTTTTACCTTCTTTCATTCTTTCTAGGTATGTCTGGATTTGGTTAACAACTGCTTGAACCTCCTGCAGAACTTTGTTCCAGACCCTCCACTTGCTATATTCGGCATCAATCACGCACCAGTTCTGATGTTCTTTCATATAGTAAGTTCTAATATCATCAATGTGCTGTTTATAGCAGGAATTTTTAATAGCTAGAATCTGTGAGCTGTCATGTTCAGGATAGAGAGGTCTAAAGACAATGAAAAATAACTGAGTTAAATCTGAAGATTAGATAATTTCACTTAATTTCAGGTGTAAATTCTAGAGTTCACTACAAATTCTTTTTAAAAAATCTGCTTATTTGACACTTATTTGATATTTGAGAAATACACATTTCTTATTGAGAATATTACCAGCTACATGTGAAAATATGATCAGGCAGTCCTGTTCAGAAACAAAGAACAAAACCTTTTCTGTTTATGTCCCAAATACAACTCAATAATTATTTTGCAAAGGATTTGGAATGTATCAGCACATATTACCTGACACACACACTACAAATATACTATTAAATGGTACCCTGATGATATTGCACTCTTGATTTGTACTTAAGCCTATGAAATATAATTAGTTTGGTATTTAAAATGAAGTTTAAAGTAAATTAAAAACTTTCAAAAACACATCATTGATTTAATTTTTTGCAATGCAAATTGTCTTTAGTCTTTCAGTAAACAATTTAACATTGTACTGATTACTTGATAAAAAGGAAGAGACAAAAAGAAAAGGACAAAATGAAAGAGGCATGCAATAATACTCCAAGTTATCTGGAACTTCTTAGAAACACTTCCTCTAATGAGAACCAGGTTCTTACACAATTTAATTTTAGGGTGAATGTTCTGTTCTTTTTCATTCTCTGTCTGCTTATAAACTACTTACTGTTCTTCCTCAAAAACAACCCACAGCTCTTTAAACAGAATATTTATCTTCTCAGGAAAACAAAGAAGGGAATGAACTAAATTGAAAGGCTTAAAACTCCTGGATTCTATACATTACTAAATATGCATTGTTTCCATATTTTTAAAAGAACTCTAATTAACTCTTAAAAGAGAGTGATTAGATGAAGTATCAATTTCTTTTATGATAATAATTGAATTCATGAAAAATAAATTTCAGCAGCAGAGAGAACTGGTAACATTTGTGATGTACAGTTTCATTAAACCAGTTAAACTAAGCAGTGGGTGCACAGCATTGCACATTTGTGATCTCAGTCATGCAATCGAGGGATCTGGCCAGAGCATGCCATAAACACCTGACATCCCTGTTTCTGGTCTATGGAAATCAAAACATTAGAAAGGAGAGGGACTGGTTCCCAAGTCTTTCATATGTGGAGTTCAGAGACAGCTGAGATGTGCTCCAGGTTAGATACAACCTCTGGGTATAGCACTGAGGCACATAAAGAGAGATATTAGAATATAGTGTACAAAAAAATAATTCTGTCAGGGAGTATCACTACCGGTTTGTGTTTTGCTTATCCAACAGTGCTCTTCTGAACACTTCCTTTTCATCCATGTCTAATTCAAAGATTTTCAGTGGAATTATCTTGGTTGATTCCCAGAGATTTACGTGTTGTCTCGTTAGAGGATATCCATCAATTACAACTCTGCACACAAACAGAAACAGAAAAATAGTTTTCCTAAGAAATGAGTTTCCAATCAACCAGTAAGTCTATGTATATTTCTAGTACATTCTGACTTGATAGGCACAGTCTTCACTCCTGAGAATTTATAACCAAATTTTAAAAAATCAAGTAGGTAGAATAAGAAATAGTAATGAGAAAAGGAAATGCACAATGGGCAAAAGGTAAGTGGATGGCTGTGACTTTAAAAAATGGTGTACTTCAAAATTCTGACACATCAGTCATGCAGAAACATCATTTTAACTGTGAGAAGTCTCGATGTGGATTGGGAGGAGCAGTTTTTAAAGTGGTAAGTAAAATGATTTACTACAGTATTTTAAGAGTTTTTAAAATCATATTGAAGAATAAATACTATTCACATATTAGGCAATACTGTGACAAAATATACTGAAACAATATTCCAGGATTTAACATGAAAGAGAAGCTGAAAGAATTCTGATCTCAAGCACAAATAATTTTTAGAGATTATTGCAGAATTGCCTTTCTCTGTAACAATTCTTTTTGGGGAGAGGAGTTGAATGTCTTGAAATACTGAGAAAAAGCTTTTTAAGTCTGCCCAGTTTTGAAGGTGTTTCAGTGGTGGAAAAAGAGCCTAGGGATCACATATGAATGAGGTAGAAAGACTCACTGGTTTCAGTTCCTCCTTAATAACTTCTGTTAACAAAACCAAAAAAAACCAACTTGAGTACTGAACCAGCTTGCATGACCAAAGGGAATCAGGTGTGTCCAGGTGGGTTCTGGAGTTGGTAGGAGAGAGACCAAATGGTAGTTCTCAAAGGATAATAGGAGATACTGGCTTATTGACTGAAAAAGAAAGTAACTGTCATAAAGTATATTACTTGGATTTACTGGAATATAGTTACTTGAAAACTGCAGAAAATTATGCTTCAGTCTCATTTCTCAGAGCAATTGTAAAAAATCTCCTTTTGTACAGATTTTCTTAATGCAGAAACCACTGATGTGTTTTAGTGAAACTGTTTTACAGCGATAACATGGGAATTCATGGCTATGAAGGGACTGGCCTGTCTTGGAGAAACCCCTAAAATCCCAAGAAGACTTACCCAGTGGCATTATCCATGTGATTTAGAAGAGCCACATTTAGAGCTTGGATGGCCAATTCATCAGGTACGGTGAGTCCTTGGAGAAGGTGTGACTCTACTTTAAGAGCCAGCTCGCTCTCTGGCTGATTGTTTATCACAAACCGGATGGCATCTCCTAACGATAGGCGCACGAACCCATAAACACTCACAAGTTTCTGAGCAACTGCAAAA
>VZTN01028708.1:253-24177 GCA_013400515.1 Erpornis zantholeuca
ATGAAATTCATTGTAAATTTCAGTCTGATGTATACATGCAGGTGCTTTGTTCCTATCCTCTCCTATTGTATTCTGGAGAAGGCTGGATGAATCTTTAGTTTCATGAACTGAATTATCCAAGTCATTCACTTAAATATTGTTTGAGACATTATCCAAATGTTTTTACAGTAATCAAAAGAATGAGAGAAAATTCACTTCTGCTGAAATCCTTCAGGCATTTTGAGAGAAGGTTAAGGTCTTGTCTGAAGGTACTTTATCCTTTTTTTCTCCTAAGCATAGTATTTATCATCGTTATTCTAGTTCAGTATTTGATTTCAGATAGCTTACAAATAGCACAACCCTTTAACCATTGGCACAATAGCATTAGGTCAGCGCAGACAGATGTCTCTAGGTTCCCAGCTGGGAATACCATCCTCAGTAAACATATTTCTAACTACTACATAGTCCTGGGTCTGCCTATGCTCATTCCCATCTGTTTCATGGCATTGTGCCAGTTTACAAGTGATCAAGCTCTAATCATCCAACACTGGCAATGAGGAGTTTTAGATGGACAGCCTGTATGACACAGTAAGCTGCTCCATGACCTACTGAAAGTCACTCACATTCGAGCTGCACAACTAGATGTTGACCCTGTAATTTTAAAATACTTCTTCAAGGTCTGCAGTCAAGAGACCAAGAGGAAACACATAATCTACTAAATGTCAGCCACTCCCTGTTTCACTTAAATACGGTAGAAGAGTATTAGGTGGAAAGCAGCCAGCTAGGTTTGCCCTCATAGTGTCTGAAACAATTCTCCCACTCTCTCCACAACCCTCTTTCTTTGCACAGCAGACTCTGCTCTGGCTCAGGCAGAACAAACCTGTGTGAAAACCACTTTACAAAATGCTTTTGGGTATGCTGTGCAGCATAATTACTGAAATTTATGTAGAAGGACAGGTAATTCATACATACTATAAGTTGATAGGACACAAAGGATCCTGAGACATTTTCAGAGCAATTTTTAGTTTCATATACCTGCAGAAGTTTTTGTTACGGGCATGAAAATGTTCCATGTAATTCTTTTCAGAAGAAAATACATAAATAATGATACTGACAATGAAATCTAGGATGAATTTTAAAGGCTAAAAATTGGTTTTCTCCTTTCTTTCCTCCACTAAATTTAATAATAAATTTCTGCAGACCATGATGTCACTTATGTGGCAAAAGCCCATACCCAGCTGGTAGGCTTCTGTTATGGTTTAACTGCAGCTGGTAACTAAGCACCAGGCAGCTGCTCACTCCCTCCCCACCTGGTAGGATTGGGGAGAGAATTGGAAAGGTAAAAGTGAGGAAACTCATGGGTTGAGATGGAGACAGTTTAATAGGTAAAGCAAAAACTGCACACACAAGCAAAGCAAAAGAATTCATTCACTGCTTCCTGTGGGTAGGCAGGTATTCAGCCATCCCCAAGAAAGCAGAGTCCCATCAAGCACAACAGTGACTTGGGAAGAAAAAAAACCACCTCTTCAGACATCTCCCCTCCTTTTTCTTTCCCCAGCTCTGTACACTGCCCAGAACACCAGATGGTCTGGGATATCCTTTGGGTCAGCTGATGTCAGCTGTCCTGGCTGTACCCCCTCCCAACTCTTTATGCACTCCCAGCCCAGTCACTGGTGGTGCAGTGTGAGAGGAAGAAAAAACCTTGGTGCTGTGTAAGCACTGTTCAGCAGTAACACAACAAAAACATCCTTATGTTGTCAACACTCTTTACAGCACAAATCAAAACCATTGCCCCATACAAGTGACTATGAAGGAAATTAACTCTACCCCAGTCAATAACAGCAGAGTTTCCAACAGATTTTCTCTACAGCTGTGGACACCTTTCTCTTAGTTTTGAAAGGAAAACTATCTGTAGTGAATAACCAAATCTTTAGTGTATCTGAAGAAATATCACTACTGGAGAGAACTACAAGAAATGATGTTGCTATTGATAGAAATTCCCAGCATGGAAGAAGAACTATGCAGATATGACCCTTTGATAAATTAATGCTGTGGATATTTACATTTTTAACATTATTTTATACAAACTTTACAGTTCTGCCCAATGTTTTAGTATTTCAGTGAATGTTTACTTGAGTTTTGTAAAGAAACATAAATCAGTTCCCCTGAATATACAAAAATTTACAGATACAGTTAGTGCCTAAACAAACCCATAAAGTGAGATAAGGATGATTCTTTCTCCAGTTTGGTTTTTCAGACAGTTTTGGAGGCATTGGGTAGAAAACATTTATAACAGTGAACAGAAAGAAACCCAAACCAAAGCAGGCAGGACATGCACTACATATACCTCTTTCTGTAAAATGTAGGTGCTACTTCCAGGTAACCAAGTGACAGTAAACTTTAAGGATGTGTAAAATATGTATGCCAGACACTACAATAAGACCCCAGCCAGCCTGTCATTTTAGATCTGCTCCACATATACCTCAGCTAGAAAATTAGATCAGCTCCGTTATGACTGTTGATCCTCAAGGCCTTTCCTCTGGCATCTGCTCAATCCCTGCAGGTGCCTTGTAACTCTTGTCATATGCCTGGCTGTCTGCTTTCATGTTTTTAAGTTTTACATCCACTCTACTCAGTGTCTGGGTTTGTATTCCACCCAGCTCTTCATCTTTTGCAGTATCAATACAGGCAAGTCCTGTAGTAAAGGTCTGCATTATCATTTCATTTCAGTACATGGTGAATCAAGAACAGATGCTGAAGACTGCCTTGCCTCTCTTTGCCAGATTCATCATCAGCAATGGACTGAGGACTAAGCATGGGACATTCAAGATCTCCTTGGAGGCAGCTGACCAGGCTTTGCCCACACTATCTAGGAACATGGGGTTAAGATTAATGGAAGGAGCAATGGCACTTCTTACTCCTGATGTCCTGCAGCTTTCAGACCCAGATACTGCAAAAGAAAACCTTACCTTCCTCTTGGCTCAGCTCCCCCAGTATGGTCATCTTTATTATCGTGGGGCTGTGCTACTGCGGTACAATTTCACACAGCAAGATGTGGACAGCAGGGATGTTGCATACAAGCACCGAGGTGGGAATTCCCAGATTGACAGATTTACATTTGTTGCCACAGATAGGACTAATCACGGCTTCATCGTGAATGGGAGGGTGCAGAGCGAGCCAGTAGCATTCACCATTCAGGCAAGTGTGACCACAGGCCTACTTAAGAGAGATAAATAGCATGATAAGGTAAAAAATGTAGCAGTTTCGACAACAGCTGGTACTTGCTGCAGTCTCTGATTTAACTGTGCAGCTAAAATGTTTGCTTTCTGTGTTCCATGAATAATTAACCTGGGGAATTAACTACTTGCCAAAATGCATAAATATAAGCAAGTAAGTGCTTATATACTTTATATTTACACACAAAAAATTTTACATAGGAATCTCAACTATAAAGTTGAGCCTGGCCATGGGAAGGACAGAATTTTCTCCTGCTCTGCTTTCCCACTTGGTACTTGACCCTCTGATTTGCACACATGGGATTGTGTGGGGATTACTGTTGATCTTCATGTCACAGGAATCTTGAATTACAGCCACTTTGCTCCCCCAGCTGGACATCCTTTGTTCTGAGAGTCTCTGTAAGACGCCTGCTCTGATTCTTCTTTCTTTACTAAAATCTTTCTGTTCACTTCCCTGTTTTCAAGTCCTTCATTCTTTGTCGTAAGCTCAGATATGTTTGCTGTGATTTTTTGTATGTATCTACGTGGCATGTTTCAGTAACCAAAGTAGGCCCGGTTGAATTGCATGTCAAAATTCTGTGTTTCAAAACACTGATACTAATGGAGAGGCTGTTAATGTTTCCTGATGACTAAGTTTCAAGTTTTGCGATGAGTGAGGAATTCTATTTTAGTAGAGGGTGAGATACAGGAACAGCAACAACCACTGTGGAATGCTGGAAGATTCATCAGAATTTGTGAAATGTGGTATTGTTAGTATAAAAACAGAGGTGACAAATCTTTGCTGGAGTCTTTATTGTTGTGAAGGAAATTACATCAAACATGAGGACAATGGGGAATGTGGACATCAGGGCAGAGGTACATAGAATTTGTGTTACACTCCCCAGAGAGTACTGTACCCTGCTGCATGTGGCAAATAGTGAGCAATCTGGGCCTGGAAACCTCTCATGTGAAGTACAACTTAACTGGAACTCAGGTGTCTGCAGCAGACTGAGCCAAAGTGGCTATTGCTACCCTGATCTGGCTACTGTGCTTTTAGCAAAAGCAGGACAGAGAATATCCTGGTGCTGTAAAATGAATGTCTAACTTTGATTTAGGTGGATCATTTGGACAGAATGGCACCAAAAATTATTCATCTCCAATGCTTTTCTGATGTGGAACTGCTGAAGAATGGCAATTATGGAATCTACATTACTGCCAGGTATCTGAGGGCATCTGACCCCAATACAGAAGATGACAAAATAATTTTTAAGATTTTGCGAGGTCCTCATTATGGCTACCTGGAAAATATAACATCAGGTGATTTGTTTTATGATATCTTTATTTTGAGGTATACCAGACCAGATGCCAAACCCTACCCTGTAAATGTTTGCTTGATAGAGAGAATCAATATTTCTTAGCAAACTCTGGGCAAAGTTTGACTGTAGCAACAAAATTTTACAATGAAAACTGAGTCTTATGTTTGTTATGAATCCTCAAAGAGTTTGAGATAATTTTTAATAGCTGCTGTTGAGAAACTTTTTTATTTATATCAAGAAAAAGAAAAGATTAATTTTGAATTTGGCCTTTTGATAAACAGGTTACACATTAAGAAATTGGCAAGGGCTTATAATGAATGGATATTGCTGTGTAATGTGCTGTATAAACCCACATTTCTCTAAGTTCAGGCTCTCAACAAAAAGGAAAGTTGAAAAGAGTCTATATGAGCTACATGGTTCTTATTAACAGGCTTTTGGTTCACCTGCATATTACTTGTCTTTCCTAGGTGGATTCATTCAGGAAGGATTTAGCCAAAAGGACTTGAACAGCAAAATCATACTTTATGTCATCAACCAATCACGAGAAGTGAATTCAGACAACTTGGAGTTTCAAGTGACAGATGCCAGTGGGAACTCTGCGGTGCCCCAAAGGTAGCTCCGCACCTCGGTGATGTGTGCTGTGCTCCACCGTGCTCGCTACCCCTGGTGCTGGGCTTGAGCCCATGCAGACATGGACATAGATACAAGTCAACCTGCTATTGCTTTTGCTAGAGTAGAGATTTCTTCCCCTCAAGAAGGCGAAATGCAAGGGGTTAGCTCCAGGTTAGACTGGGTCACAGTTCTCAAGGGCCCTCGGGGCCTCGCCGGGAAACTACAGATTTAGCGGGAGTTGGGCATTTGGAGATCTGAGATGGTGGGTGCGGAGGGATGGGACTACTGCTTCATGAACATGGTCCTGCAGCTACAGGCCACTCTTGCCCTTAGCTGATGGCATTGAATTTTTCACAAGCTTGAGATTACAATGGGGGGAATGCTCTCAAACGACAAAGCTATGAGAGCCATACTCCTGCAAAAGAGGACTGAAGATGGAGACCACACAGCATCTTTTTGGCATCCACTCATGTACTAGGCATATCACCCAAATTTCCTTGTGTCATATGATAAGCCTCATGTAGAAAACTTAGAATAACATCTGAACTGTGTTTTGATGATAAAAGCCAGAAGTGCAAGTAGCTTTTCAGCTGAGGAAGTGTTTCTCTTTATTTCCGAAAAGAGGGCAAGATGTTCAACCAACTTGTTTAATCAGAAGTAACTGAGAGAAAAAATAACCAATATGGCCTTCCTGGGCTAAACTGGCTACTCACAAACCAGGACTCATGGTGAAGAAAGAGGAGCAGAGAGCTGGCCCCAGGGGCAGAGCGCTTCCCTGCATGCTGGAGAGGACAGAGACTGAGCTGAGCTGAGCTGGAGGCAGTGTTTAGGCAGTTATGTGCTATGCCAAAAGATGTCCCCACACACAAACACATCTGAGCATGAACAGCCAGAGTATTGCCCAGCTGCTCTATGCTGGCTCACAGATCAGCTGATATCAAAATCACCATTATGTGATGCCACTTCTCCTGGGAAAGTGTGATTTCTTGTAAATTAATAGCAATACATAGCACAGCTTTAGCCAAAGAGCAAGCACTTTTTTTGCAGAAAATAGGTATTACAGTGAAGTTACCCTCTAGCAGACCAAAGGGGAATATTAGTGAAAAAATAATATTTTCATATTGGATTTAGAAGCTTGTGAGACTTTTTTTTTCAGTTTAAACTATTAATCACCTAATGACCACTGGTTCAAAATACATGATTTATTGTTGATGTCTCAGCTTTCATTTGAATATGGCTGGACTACATCTGGCACATCCATCTTCTTTAGCAAAAATAAAGCAAATCAGCTTCTAAATGGGTTTCCCACAAAATTAGCATCAGAGGATAAAGGAGGACAGTAGGAAGTGTCCACTGGTGGTAGATCTAGTCAACTGTGAAAGGCCTAGAAGTCTGTTTTAGTAAAGTTCAAATTGGAAATAGCTCATCTTATTTTCCTTCTTCGCACTCTTTCATTCCTCTCTGACTCTCACTCATTTTTATGACAGCTTTTAAAAAGGTGAGATTTTTGTTGACTACCTTGTGCAGCACAGAGTCTTCCGGGGTTCAGGCACTCCCTCCCCATTTCCCAAAAAGAGTTCTACAATTCAGTGTGTAAGACCTGGAATAAGACAGAGGAAATGTTGAAGAGTGAACTATGCAGAATACTAAAGCAAGGGGAGGAGGAAAGGCACTTGCACAGAAGCAAGAAAAGTCCTAGAGCATACTCTGTATCCTACAGGAGGAGAGTTAGAGGATAGATGAAGACAGATGGGCAGGAAGGAGGATATTGCTGAGAAAAGACTGGGGAATGGGTGTGTAATAAAACTACAAGGTTAAATGGAACCAGGAGAAACAGTGATAACTTGTCTTGCCCTATTGTTATGGACAAACTGCTCTTCTCAAGGTTACTGTAGAACCCCTCCGGCTGTGAAACAAGATTCAAGTGTGGTTTAGGGTAGATCAGGGCTGGTCTGGAAGCCCAGCCTCTCCCTAATCAGTTAAATCACACAAGTATGTTGATTCAGAGACAAAGACTCAGTATGTGTATTGGGTAAATCCGCAGCTGGGAGAGAAGGCTGCTCACACAGCCTCTGAGCAGCAAGGGCTGGGGGTGGCTGGTAAGGTGGCTTTGCTTTACACTTGCATTCCTTCCTCTCCCACAGGCTGGAGCTACGATGGTCTCGGATTGAAATGCTACAGACTGAATATGAGGTGTGTGAAAACATGGGACTGGTGTCTCTGAAAATCACCAGGGCAGGACACTCGGTGGAGTCTGCCTTTATAACCGTGAAGGTAAAGCCAAAAGCCAACATCACAACTTAATCATAAATGCAGCTCTTATTTTATTCCTCAAATGTAAAGAAGATTCTGTAATCATCAAAGAGGCTATGTGATTCAATCCATACTTGCTGGGGCATTGTCCTTGCTATTACAGATGGCTGAAACATTTCTGACAAAATTTCCCCGAATTTCCTGAGTTCTGAGTAGAAATACTGATTAACCAAACCTGGAGTGTTTTGGAGCAGCATTTCAGTTTTGATAAAAATACAGAGCAGGCAGTTTCCTCAGGCACTGTGCACAGAAGCTTGGTTTCCAGGATCCGCCACTTTAAAATCCAGGCTTTGGGCAATTGTGGGCCTTGGGACTTTTGTTTTGCCTTCTCAGGCTGGAGAAAACCCAGGAGCTATAGGGTCTTCAACTACACAGCCATGGCAGTTTTCCCCATTTCTCCCCCTACTGCCCAGAGCCTAGGAAAACCCCATATATCTTCGACGACTACCTCTGTCTTCTATCAAAAACTACACTGAAAGCTGCAGGCCATAACTTTGTAAAACAGGTTTTGTGCAACTTGCCTTCACAAATTTTATCTTTCCTCACAAAATGGAAATGCCAGATTTTTTAAAAGTTCCCCTTGCTAGAGAAATATAGTTTTTCCCCCTCACAGTTTCTCAGGACTATAGCCCTAATTAGAAACATAATTTTGATTTTTCTTCTACAGAAGTTAGTGGGAATTTTGCTAATGATTCCATCAGGGGCCATCCTGCTCAATTCTTCACAGACTCCAGTGATTCTACTCTAGTAGTCACTTGCATAAACAGACCAGTGAAATTGATTCCAGCATCAAGAGCCCAGTGTGGAACCTGGTGTCCTCTGGTGTCTCCTATGAAAATTAAGGGAGTTGCTGGAATCCTTGTATTTATATGTTCATACCTAGCCTAATGAGTCTTTGGGGATGACTCATTAGATATCAAAAAGGATATTTTCAAATAGGAAAACATGGTCAGGTTGTTGCTGCTCTTGTGAGATGACAGGATGTGCTTGTCCAGGAGCGAGGTATGGCAGGGTCCCCTGACACGGTGAACAGCATATTACCTGCTGGTGTCATCAAACAGCAATCTGAGAGGGAATGAGAAAAATCATTAGTTAGGCAGGTTTTTTTTGATTATGCATTTTTTTAAAGCCATGAGCAAGGACAGAATGACAGTTGCACACAACAAGGTTTATTCTTCAGGTCTTTATCTTTTTTTCCAGCCTGAGTGTATGTATGGGTTGGGCTGTCTATTTGAGATATGCAGAGTACCTTCAGCAGGCAGCAGAATACAGTGGTTCAGTGAAATGGGTCACGGCATAGCATTTACTGTTTGACTTCTTCTCAGGTCAATGAAATATCTGCTAAGCTGGGAAAGGACTTCACTGTGACTCCCTCCAAGCTTGTTCAGTTTGATCCAGGTATGAAATAGTGCACTGAATAACGCTAAAAATAATTCACTGATTTTGAAAGAGTAAACTTTTGCTGTGGAGAGTGCAATCCATTACACATCTGTAGCTAGAGAAGCTGAATAGTATTTCAGACTTGGGCTCATTTTCTGGAAGTACTGTGGGCTTCCTTAGTGAACTGGTATCCTTACTACTCAGCATGAGATTGCCTACAGTCTTTTACACAAGTTAAAGTATCAAAAGTACTGAAATGAGGTCTCCTAACCTCCCAGCAACTAGGCTGGCTAGGACTCACCCTGCATTGAGCTGTGAGATGCTTTAAATGCTTCAGTCATTTTAGGTAAAGCCCAGGACACAGGTCAAATTTAGACAAAACTGAGTGCAACTTAGGTTATTCAAGGTGTCCAAGACCTTTTTTCATTCACATATAAGCCTGAAGTTACCCAGTAAAGACAAGGAATCAAGAAAAAACATCTGTAAGATTTGCCTAAAAGGTTGCACTTCAATCTAACACAGTTTTTTGATCAACTTGCAGGTATTTTAAATAATGGTTCCATCTCTAAAGTTAAGCTTTTCAGACAAAAAAAGGTATGACACATTTTCTCTTGAAAATTGCAGTGGAAGTCCTAAATCTATGTTTTGCAGTCCAATTTTGCACATCTACAGCAGCATTTTGTTACAGTGTATGCACTTCAGCTGCATCATCATTGCCCAAGAAAAGATTCAAACTTAATGTTGTTTGGAAAAACAGCAGGAGTCAAGTCAGTTAGTAGGAGCACAATAGCGTACACAATTTACTCCATTCTAACTTCAGACATGTTAATTAATCTATTTCTTTGACACCCTGATTGATTGAAATAGCACTTAAACAGTAATTAAAATATTTATTTCTGTTAGGAGTGTCAACCAAGATGTGGAATATAGCAATTACCTATGATGGATTAGAGGAAGATGATGAAGTCTTTGAAGTAGTCCTGAACTCCCCTGTGAATGCTGTTCTTGGCACACGGACAAAAGCTGTAGTGAAAATTTTGGACTCAAAAGGAGGTATTCTCTTTTGATCTTCATGATTAAGAAGGTGGGACAATCTTGACTGAGTAGCTACCTATTTTCAACCACAAGTTGTTCCTAACACTCACCATTAGATCAAAATGCTTAATTTCTTTTTAGAGAAAACAGGCTCGACCGTTGCAGACCCTTTAGTCTCACACAGTCATATGCATCCTCTTAGGAAACACAGCATGGAGAAAGCAACGAGTACAAAATGAGAAAAGTGCCAGGAAAGAAACCACTTTTCATAACAACATGAGTTCAGTTCTTATTTATTAAAGTGGGAAAAATTTGTTTTAGATCCATTAGAATTTTTTTTCCAGTTATTTTTTAGAAGTTGTTACATACCCTCTAAAAGAGATTTATTTTCTTCTCAACAAAGAAACGTAACAAATTAACCCATCTCTTAGCACTATATTTTCCAATCCTTAAAAACCACAGTCCACAACTTCACAGCAAACAGCAATGATCATTACACAAAAAAGAAAAAAGCTTTTAAAGCTTTTTACTGTATTTTTCAGTGATCAAATGTGGTGTGCCTAAAACTGAACCAAAAAGGAGTCAACTGTAGAAACAGAAAGATAGGAAAAACTGTAGAAAAATAGAAACAACTAGCAAAGCAGTTGCATCCTCTGACAGCTGTTTTCCTTTCGGGTGTTTAGTGAAACAATATTTTAAATATCCATGTTGTAGTGAACTAGGCTTCATGTTACAAAAAGTCCCTTTAAAATTTCAAGGTTTTTTTTCTTAAACATTCCTAGTGTAAATCAGGAGTTAATTGACACAATGAGGTCATTGAAACAACAGTGTCCTGGATTTCCAAGAAGAAACTTCTCTGGGCATGCTGGAAATCCCACCAATGGTAGTTAAAGATACCTGCATATCCATGACCAAAAAAACCCATCACTTCAAACCCCAATATAAGCATGAAAACAGGTACTTTCAGTAGATGCTTGGTTGAAATTTTGACCTGTGGATAAGACAGATGCATCACATATAAAATCATACTTACATAGGTAGTAGTTGCAGTTACAGCCATAGATAACCCCAGAAATGAGGGTGACTGAACAAACAGCAAATGAACTATTTCAAGTGAAAGAATCATGCAGCTTTTAAGGACAAGCTGTTTACGTGCCCATGTCAATGTGACCAGTTATCTGCTCATGCAGTTACAACTGACCATCTGCCATTTTTTATGCTTTCAGGTCAATGCAGCCATATCCGTTTTTCTGGCCAAAGCAAGCTTGACTTCTGGGGGAGAGGCACGCTGTTTCCAGTTTCCTCGGGCTCCTCATCACCTTCCAGGCCTGGCAATATTTCCTTGGAAGGGATCCCACTGCCTCCTTCCAAAGGGATGACAGAGCATGGAGGGGGCCTGCGGCAGGAGCACAGCTTGGCAAATCAGTCAAGGACCAGGCTGAGAGTAACTGGAAATGGCAGAATAGTAAGACACTTCTGTAGTTCAGCAATGGAGTGATTTGTGAATTTATTGTGATGTGGTATCTTCATTTAACTGTCATACTTTTGTAGCAATCCTATCTGACCACACAAACACTATAAACTACATGAGTTGGCTTTGAGTCAGACCTGAGGGTTATTCAAAAAAACTGTAAGGAAAAAAACCAAATTGATCTGATTTTGAGGATCCATGTATAAGAGAGAGGAATAAAAACAGAACATGGGGGAGGAAACAGGCATCAAACAATTTCAGCAATTATGAAGCTTCTAATCTTGTAAAAATTATGGGCATGTTAGAAGAAAGAAGTTGGTGGAGCCAGGAAAATGTACAGAAGCTGTGCATCTGGTACTGAAGTTCTAAAGCTGGAAATACTGTTAGCATAAACAGGGAATAGTTATTTAAACCTTGCCCATTGGTTTTCCTGCTTGAGCTATGTTGGTTATATAACTTTCTGCTACTGTGACCTTAAAAGTTACTAGAATCTGCTTTTATGAACATTGAACATTACACTTGTAATTTGTGCTTTGAACGGCTCCTTTCAGAAGTGGTATATTTCTATTCTAAAGAGAAAGACATGCTCTGCATGATTTATAACCTAGGAGTTAATGTTAAATAAAGTCTTTTTGTTTCTATAATACAAGAATATACCTATCTCATTCTGCTGTTCTACCTTTTTCAGGTTCATCCTTCATCTGTATTTAGAAATGAAACGGACGTTGTTTTCAAAGTAAGAGTGTTATGGGTGTTGGTCAGACATTTCCATTATTTCTTTCAGATTCTGTTCTTTCCAGGCTTTATCAATTTTAATAATTTATTATGACCAATACTTTATTTTTCTATGTGTTTTTTTTCTCTTTGGTGTAATTTCCTTTGATTTACAATAATTTGTATTATAATTAATTTATGCTATTTGTTTAGTTTATTAAAGAGTCGCTTGTGTGTACTAACCCTCTCTTTTCCTCTCCTGTTCTTGTGTGTGTGATACTGTAAAATCAAGTATCATGGGATTGTATCACTCAAAATAGAGGATGACATCTCAGCTGAAACCAACAAGAAGGCACAACCACAGATAAATGTCATCTCCTCTAGAAAAACAGAAATCCCACAGGCTGATAAGGCAGAACTTGCATCTGAACCAAGATTGAGACATAAGGTATGAAACCTTTTTTTCCATGGGCATTTTCACCATCTGTTTTCAGTCGTGCTGTTTTCCAAAATGATTTAACACCTACAAGAGTTTTCATGGCATAAAATTTTAATATAAGACCTAATTAATCTGTTTCATTTCACTTGTATTGTGCAATTACTTTCCTTCAAATGTTCAAATGACATCTTCCCTTTCCAGGACTTTTTTCAAAAGGCCTGTACACCAGACTTAAAGGGCCTCTTGCATTATGAAGAAAGCACTCAAAAGTTGTTTCAGTGTGATGGGATAACATGGAAATTCTGGAATTCCCAAAGCAAGGTAAAAGTGTAGCCATGTGTATGTACCTAAGTCAGAGCACAGAGTCTAGGATCGGTGACACCCTAAAGCAGAGGACCTTCCTACAACTGTTATTTACTTGAACAGGGAATAAGTGTTATCCAGATCCAGGTTTGCTTTCAGCAGAAACAAAAGTTTCACAGAAATTTGATGAGGACTTGACTGCTGGAGTTGCCTTTTCTCTCTGTCATCCACAGGTGCTCCTGGACAAGCCACATGAGCACTAGTGTCTTGGTGCTTGCAAGTGAGCATAACAGAGTCAATGAAAGAAGCCTGTTAGAGAATGGGTGGAAGTCAGTAAAATAAGCTTACTTAGATATTCTGTAAACATACATTCCCTTCACCACTTAACATGTCATGCTGAATTTTGTTGCACTGCATTCCCTGCACAGACTGCAGGAGACAGAAAACGGTGTCCAAATTCATAAAATCTTTAGAGAATTTTTGGAACTGAATCCTACCGTCACCATTAAAACTACTAATTACAAACTGTAGGCTCTTCCATCAAGCATTATTTATTTAAATCTTTTAAGCAATGCTGTAGCTTTATTTATACACCAAAGATCACACTCAGTTTAATTCTGGGCAGTAGTGCACAGACGGAAGTCTGTTTTACCTTTTCCTCTTTTATTTTAGGAGGTAACCATGAAGAAATGTCCCTCTGGATGGAGTTATCATGAGGGCAGCTGCTACTTCCTGGTAGTGAATCACAAGGTCACCTGGGACACTGCTGCTCGGGCTTGCAGAGAACAGTAAGAGATCATTACGTGTTTGCTGTGCACTGCTGTTGCCCTGAACTGAATGCTGCTCTTGAGGCCAAATTTATTTGGATAAGCCCAGTTTTGGCTGTTCTGCACAGCTTCCCCAAAAAATTGAACAAGTCCTGGGATTCAAACCCAGTGGATGATACAAACAGTACTCTCATAATGTTTCAGGTGGTGATGCCATCTTAATCATGGCATGAATTCCCAAAGCTGTCCATCTGCAGTGAGGAAACTTTTCTAATGGGGGAGTTAGTTTGGGAGAAGAGAAATACAGCGAAGACTCAGAATTTCATCCTCTCTTGATGAAACTGCTTCCTTGGCTCTATCTCCACTTGGTGCAGCAATAGCAAAATGTTGCCAGCTCCTGTCTGCCTCACTATATTATTCTTCTCAAGATGCAGCTTTGAAGATTCTGTAACCACTTGAAAACTTTAACATTCAATTTAGCAGTACATTTCTGACTTTTTATGGATATAATAATAGTAATAATGATAATAATAGTTGTCTCAGTAGGAGACAAAATCCTTCCAGTCTTTCTTTTTGGACACTTGCTTTGGGATTTTGGTTTTAGGGGTATTAGGTTAGCAATGGAAGAAAGGTTAGGCATGGTAACTTGAGGCATGCCCAAGGACCGGCATGCTATGTATCTTGTCCTGAATTGTGAGCACCAGATTGAAAATCAATCTGAAAAATAGGAGGGGCTTAAACAGACCTCTCCATTACTCCATGAAAGGAAAATTAAAACAGGGAGGAGTTGGAAAAGATAGAATATGTTCCATAAGTGGTGGAAGGACAGGCTGGAAACATGAATCAGGGCCAAGCATGCATAACAAACACTGATTCATTCCACTCAGTTATGCCAGATTATGTTGTCTTGGTAACATGCAAAAGAAAGGTCTTGATACTAATACCTCCCAGCTGACAGAAGATATTCTTTACTTGAAGGTAAATGTTGTGTGCTCTTGTGAGCTTATCTGAAATTGTGTGTGGTTACCCGTTTTTATTATGCTACCTGTTAGCAAACAAAACTATAAATTGTGAATATTTTTTTTCTGATGGCTTCAACAGTCCCTTGGGACCACATGTCACTCTACTGGGATGTGTTTCCTATCTTCTGACAGAGTGTGATTTTCGTGACCCATATTTTTGTAGGTGGTAGCTTCTTGATGAAGGTTATAGTGTGCAGTGTAGATATCAAACTGAAAAAGAGTAAATAAATGTAAACAACAGTACTTATATGACAGTGTTAAAAAAACTGCACAAAAAATCAAGGCATATCATTGAATCCACAAGGAAATAAATCGTAGGGCTATAATAATTCAATTAATGTCATACCTGCATAGGCTAAGGAATTTCATCCCGGAAAATAGAGTATTCCTGGCCTCTGTGTGGATCTGATTTACAGAAGTACAACTCCAGGAACACGCTTAAATTTGGTACAAGAACATAACTTACTAAATTTATTTTGTGTTTTCCCCCAGCTTCTCCAGCAATCGACACCACTACAAAATTGCGGTGTTTCAGTTATTAATACTGATTCTACTGACATTTAAATGTTTCTGACAGGGAAATACAACTATTCTGGAAGTCAATAGATCAATTTTTGATAGATCAAACAAACTAGGTATTAAATGAAAATTTTAGAATTGACTTTCAGTAAATCAGCCAACTTCCCTGAAAAAAAGAATAATTTTTTATTACTACAATGGCATCGTTTTAAGCTCCTATTTATTTGTCTTGCTAGAATTTTTCTATTATACAGAACAGGGAAAAGAGCACAAATATTGTTAAAGTTGATTCACTAACAGCCTCCAAATAACCAACCTCCTACCCTTTCTGAGACAACCTTGTTATCCTGAGATAATGGACTTGGGAACAGGCTCTACAAAAAGTATACAGAAGTGGGCAGGCTGGAGAGTGTCTGGAGAAGGGCCACAAAGATGATCAAGAGACCATAAAGCCTGCTGTGTGAAGAAAGAAGGCATAGGGGAGCCCTTATCACCATGTTTCAGTATTTAAAAGGTGGAAGAAGATGGAGACTCCTTTTTTACAGGGAGTCACATGGAAAAGATGAACAGCTATGGGTACTCCTGGGAAGATTCCAGTTAGACACAAGGGAAGTTTTATTTCACAATAAGATCAGCTGTTAGAAGCCTCTCCCCAGGGATGTGGTGGGTCCCCCAGCTTTAGACACTTTTAAGGTTTATCTGGACAGAATTCTGGCCCATCTTGTCTGGACTTGCCAAGAGAGGCTGGACCAGATGATCCTTGAAGTTCCTTCCAATCTGATAGTCTATGATTCTATTCCATCAAAGCAATGTTATCAATTTATTGCGGAAGCAGTTGTTGTGGATATAACTATACGTATGTGGGCTAATGCAGACCTATTTGAGTTTCTATTGACATAGATTGCATCCATGTGTTGCAGGTGGTATATGCTTACCTTTAGTTTCCACATGCAGGGGTAGAAGCAGACACAAATATGTGCTTTTCTAGATGAAAGTTCCTATATGTCAGTGTTACATTGGGGATGGGGGGGCAGGGAAATCTCAGTTAATTACTGTGAAATCTCAGTTAATTGTTGTTTCTAACCCTTCTCCAATTCATTGGAGAGAAAGGTGGTTTAAGAACTAATTTCTCTAGCTTTGTTTGTATGCATGAAGAGGCTCTTGGCAACGTGAAGAGAAGCATCTGGGGGATATTATGGCTGAATGATCCCACAGCAGCCTGATTTAGAAGCAATTTTGATGATTTATGCCATAGTTCTTGTTTATCCAATAGGAACATGTCCTCCCCAAGGGTCAGTACAGCAGGGCTCACTCACATGTGAGATGGTTTCACTGCTGCAACTGAAGGGATGGAAAAATGGATAGACAGAACCCACAGTGGTGTCTTGTGCCTTATTAGTCATATCCTTTATCTTTTTTTAAGTTGAACATTTAATTAAAGCACAAATAAGACTAGATTTCAGGTCCTCTACTGCTAGCTGTGTAAGGCAGGACATGTTGTTTTGTTTGATGGTACTATATTAGCTACATGTGGCTTCAGTCCTTGGGAATCTCAGGCAGAACCATATCTAAAGTAATAGATTAGATCCTTCATGATGGCTCAGTGTTCCCTAGAGCAAAGCAGGACAGCAGCCCTCTCCTCCTGGTTCTCTACGTGACTGGTTTAACTATTGTGTGTGACTCCAGCATACGTATCCAGACACCTAGAGTAATTTTAAAGGCTTTGGCTATGCTGTCTGACTTTCAACTGCCTGTCTGGAAGTGCAGGGCTCCTGCAAGCTCTGCATCATGTCTGCCACTCTCATCTGAATGTTCTGAATACCACAAGGTGTTTCAAGCAACACTAGACACCTATTTCAAGGCATCAGGATAACTCCCTGGGTGACCAAACAAAAGACTGAGATAAGCACAACCTTTCCGTCAACCCCCACCCCCATCAACAATGACATCAACAGGACATGGATTTACTACAGTAGTTCAAATAAAATGTTGTGTCCTGTGGAGGCCTTCATACTTAGTCAAGTGTGCTTTTGTGGATGTTAAATTTACCAAAATGGTACAAGGCTCTTTTAATTGTATCAGATAATTTAATGGGAAATCAGCAAAGTCTTTGTGCTAAGTGTTTTCCATAAAATACTTACAAGGTCAATAGCTACACAAAATGTTTCCTTAATTTGTGCAACTGCTCTAAGATAAAGGATGCTCTTGACTCACTTAAAAAATTCTAAAGCATGCAGGAACAGTTTTAAATGCATGGTTTAGCACTGAAAAAAGTGATGTGTGTGGGTTTGTTGTGGTTCCCTTTGGTTCGTGTTTGTTTGGTTGGTTTTGGTTGGGTTTTTTTCCCTATTAAAGCATTATAACCCCTTATCTTGGATAATTTACATTAGGAAGTGTTAGATGCATACAACTTTATAAACAACATTATCTTGTAATTTCCGGTGTCTGACGCTATGTCTTGAGGTTCAGTGAGTAATGTCATTGGAAGTGCTGTGTTCTTTCAGGATGGTTCTCATTTCCCTTCGATACATAAACCCCCTAACTAGGTATAACAATTAGAACAGTTGTTCTCTCTTCACTAATGTGTTTCTCAAGCTGTACTTAGAAAGCACTCCTATAGAGAAAAGATTAGATAACGTTTTAATTATTGCAGTGCTTTTCTTTCACAATGATGAAGACTCTCCCTGGTACACAGATTGAAGTAAAAGTCTGAAACTGGTATTGCTTAGACCACCCCTGTATGTCATAAATGATAGAACAGTTACTCACACACACTGACACATTTTGGTTTCACATTTTCTAGGACAATCAGAACAGGAGTAAATTATGCTTACCTAAACTAAATTACTCAGTTCCTGGGGTTTGAGTGTCCTTAAACAGAAGCCAGATAAAATGCTCTATTTTTGTTCTTGCTCACCTAATAGTGATGCTCCAGAAACTGCTGCCCAAACCTCTTCTCAGGCCTACTTGGCCAGTGCAACCACAGTCACTATGAGGGGGAACAGAATTCTGCTGCTCAAGCAGTTAGCCTCGGAGGATATCCTGAATTAACTATTCTTGCTTGTCTGGACTCTGTCTGTAGAATTTGGAGTAAAAAAACTTGCCAACAGCATTTGTCAGGGTAACAGCTGGCTTTGTTCCTAGCTCACCAGAGATTCTGTGCCTGGCAGATTGGCCCAGAAGGGTGGAAGCATGTCACCCCTGGGACATACAGGGAAATCTCACAGTGATGAGAGGCACAGCTGAAGCCCTGCTGACACCTTCACTGGATGCAGCTTTGGGAGCCTCTGCCACAGTGGGTGCACAATCCTGATGCCTACCAGGCAGTTCTGAGGCCGTTCCGCTGCAGCTCTAGGTGAGGAGTGTACACAGGTGTCAGCGAGATCCTTTCCATGCTGTTCTCTGGTGGCCCAGGAGCTCAGAGAGGCCCTGATGGGCCCTACTTTACTGTGCAGTGCTTGCCCCAGGGCAGCTGTGATGGCAGGGGCGAGAGCTAACACCTGGCTATCCTGCCAGCCTTGGCAGATCCACCACACAGCGTAGAGCAGAGGGAAACTCCATCCCCTGATGCTTTGGTTGGCCTGCAAGGATAATGGAGGAGGACTTTGCAGAAGGAGCATCCACCCTCAGCAACACAATGAATTTATTTCCTATCCTGACCCTGTGGGCCCAGATTAAGGAATGGTCCAGATTTTGTGCAGTAGGGACTGTGCAGAATATTGTGGACTACTACTTTGAACTTCTCACGTAAATTTTTCCTGCTTTAGTATCTTGTGTGGCATCATATGGAATCCATGGGATCAGTATTCCTAGAAGACATCCAGGGAAATAACAGGAATGGAGTTCCAGTCATGGGTCTCTAACTGCACAGCAGGCTTAATGGTGGGTTTTTACTCTGACACCTGTTCATGGTCTCCATAGGGAGCTCAAGTCTGCCATGCTGTTCATGAGGCCTGGTTGCTGGCAGGGTCTTAAAGAAGACACTCATCACTTCATCTAGAACAGTAGTGATCTTCTGTCTCTGTTATCTGGCAAAACTAATGAAATTAGAAAAATCCTTACAATACCATTTACTTATTCTGATGTTAGAAAAGTTTTTTTGCTCTCTTAAAATGTTTTTATGAGCAGTGGTGTTTGCTTTGGCCCTATCACCCATCACCCAGGATATTTCAGGAGGCTTAAGGGGTTGACATCACTTTTAGACTGAGTGGCAGCCAGAAATATGGGACAACAGAAAGGTCAGCACCAGAGGTTCAGCGCTTGAGGGATGGCAACACCAGGTGTGACATGTAAAAAGGTGATAGGAAATCAATGCAGACACAAAGATGGATAAATAAGAAAGTGGAGCCACTGATGGCTGGCAGTTTCCAGCAAATGTGAAGAATGCCATTTGTCTCTTAATACCTAAAGATTTAGCCTAAATGGCTTAGGAGTAGCCTGCTGGTGCTTGTGTGTTTGGTATTGGTTAGAAGACTTGTCAGTGGCAAGGCCACTCAGTGGTCAGGGTTTGCAAATCCTCCTCTGGAACAGGCATACTGTAAGTACAAAGACAGAGCAGAGTTTATGCATTGATTAACTCAGAAATAGTCTGCTTAATAAAAATCATAACTTCTCTTCAGTCTGAACTAAATGTGTAGTCACTGCAGACAACCCTCTGAAGAATACACTGCTTTTCAGAGCCTTTTCAGATACCAAATTTCTTGTGATGAGCAACTGGGGGAGCCCATGGGATAGAACCAGCATTTACCAAGTGAAGGTTCACAGGAGGATGGAGAACTAGTTGAAAGCCAAAATGGAAAATGATGAAAATGCAAAAAAAAAAGAAGAGGGGTGGGATCGAGGGGGAGGAAGGAAATGGGAGGAGAATGATGTTACAGCCTGAATGTTGATTTTAGAGGATGCATGTGTAACTGTGACAGGGGAGATTTAGATTAGATATTATGAGAAGGTTCTTCACTCAGAGGGTGGTTGGGCACTGGAATAGCCTCACCAGGGAAGTGGTCATACCACCAGCCTGGCAGAGTTCAAGAAGTGTTTGAACAGTGCTCTCAGGCTAGCTGTGTGATTTTTGGGGCTGCTCTGTGCAAGGGCAAGAGTTATATTTTGATGACTCTTGTGGGTCCCTTCCTACTCAGGACATTGTATGATTTTGTGATTCTGTGATGACTTCCCAGAATCACATAACCACTTAAACGTGTTATTCATAGCTTCAGTCTTGTCAGAATATGATTTTAAAAAGATATGTCCTGCTCTACTACCAAATAGGTGAAGTTGTATCTTTCAGTGGCTTGGATTTCAGTGTAGGAAGTTTATTATTTTATGGAAAATAAGGTACCAATAATTGTGTCAATGGTTTAAAACACAAATTGTGAGTATGAGGCACATATTTCCTATATACATTTCCTTCAGTTGCCCAGCTGATCTAATTTTTCTGTTAGAGAAATCAGACTGGGGCTTTGGTTCCTCTCCAAGTAATTCACAGTTTTAAGACTTCATCTTCATGTAATTTTTCCTTCGTGCCAGTAAGCTGTGGTTTTCCTGTGACTTGTTATTTATATGCTTTATACTAGAATCAACGCCCACTGTTGATAAGTTGATGGGAGCTGTCTGTCACTCTGTGGAATGCTAATTACTCTGTCCTCTCTCGTTGAGCCTAGATACCTGGGGAGTCTAACAAGTGTGGCTAATGAACAACACATGCAGTGGCTGTGGGACTTCAGTGGGAGGATGCCCTTTTGGATAGGCAAGTATACTGGCTGCAAGTCTCTTCTGAAGACTGCAGTTCCTGTGCACATTGAAAAGCAGAGACTGCTGCAGCAGTTTGAGCCCAAGTTTCTAGCACTGAATTGTCCTTGAGTTCCTGCTGCTTTTATTATTTCAGAGCAAGGCATAACCCAAATGCTGCAATTTACCTGTCTACTTTCATAAGTCTTAATCAAAAAGAAGAGTTTATCATGATACCTATTGGTAGACTGTTTTTGTCTTGAAACCTTTCCTATTTTAACACAAGCTGATGAAAATAGTTCTGGTGCAGCTCCTACAATTTTGTTTATCTTGTCTTTCTTTTGACTATTACTTTATCTATCACTAATTTAGCTTTTTTTTAAATTTTGTTTTAACTTAATTATTTATGTTACTCCTAATTTAATGGGGTCATCTTGTGTTAGAAATCTTATTAATTAATTAAATGATAAGCTAAAGAACAGTTCATCACATCATTTCAGATTTAGCTATCTCTAATTAGGCACTTTACATTTAATGAGAAATGGAAAGAATTTGAATGGGTCTTCTTAGTACCTCCTTTCTGTGAATGACTGCCTTAGCTCAAATACTAATGTACTGCTTTCTTCTAAGCCTTCTTGTTTCTGCTATACTGTTTTCAGTTTGTTTCTTGTTCTCTGATTCTGAAGTGCAATTATCAGCTCTTAGTAATTTTATGAGATGGATTTACTAGGTATACTAAATTACCTCTAAAAAAATATAGCTAGTTTTGGATCATGTTTAATGGTATAATTCTGTTAACCTGAAAGAAATAAACGTGGTTGACAATGATAAAGACTACGAGATTGTTAAGCCAATTTTCTTATCTTGGTCTCTCCTAAGAAGACATGTCATGTCTGAAATTTTGCCACACATATTGGTCTTAGTAACTTAGAGGCTATGGGAAAAGATATGTTTTACGTTGTACTAATTAACACAAGATAATTTTACAACTGTTAATTTAAACAGCGTAAACAACGTCCACAAAGATCTGCGGAATTTTATATTCAGAAGAAATCTGAAGGCATATGATGCTGCCCAGACTACTTGCTATTTCAAGTATCAAAGGAGAAACCTATGAAATGATAGACATGTAATAGATGTAAGGAGAAAAAACCATTTTACATACGCACTACTGCAGAAAATTGTATTTTCCTTTATTAATATGGCACTAACTGTGATTCAAGTAGCTTAATTAAATCCTAAATTGTGTTTTGCTTGTGTTCTACCAGGTGTCTTCTTTTTCTCTCAACACAAAATTTTATGCACTTTTTAATGAAGAACAGCATATAGATCAACATGACTCTCTAGGCATCTGGCTCCAGTGACAATAAACATCACTGATTTGGTCTTACTGATTTCTCACAGGTTTGAATGACCAAGTCAATCCTGGACATTGGGAGTGGAATGGAGGAGAACCTGTAACCTACATAAATTGGAGAAGAAGCTCCTACCACTTTCCACTGAGAGGAAGGAATTGTGTATTTGTGCAGAAGCGAGGAAAATGGCAAGCAACTGACTGTAAGAAGATCAAACCAAGCAGCTATATATGTTCAAGAAAGTTGTAATGGATGGAGGATGCCTCTGAAAGCATAAAGACATTCATGCTATTTCAGTGTGTTATCTGCAGTTAGCAAACCGTCCTAATTATCAGCAAGGCTCATTTTATATGCTGCCAGAGGTGCAGACGCACTGGCCTCTAACAAAGGTAAAGAGATCAGTTGCAAAAATTAAGACCAGGTTAAGGTTTTGAAATCTTCCCACTGACTTTGATCTGTCACTTACTCATATGGATTTTTATGCCAAAGAGCTGGCTCTCAAGGCTTTCATCACACTTCAATGTAAAAGTATTTTTTCTTTTAAAGAAAGTACCAAGTCAGTTGGTTTGCTTTGCTCTTAAAGAGGAGTTGTGACTGCAGCTTTACTCTGCAGTCACAAAAAGAGGAATACTGCTGGGGTTGGAAAAGAGGGCAGACAGTTAGCTAAAAACAGATCCTCTTGGGTGATGACAGGAGTGATATCATGTAACTACTGGAGTTTCTTTGGTGGATGCCCTAGTACATCTTACAAAAGTACCAATGGCTGGACTTTGGCTGGTGACAGAGTACCAACAGCAGAAAAGCCTTGTATTCCTTCTACCTCCCAAGGCCAGCTGGAGAACCTAATGGATCTGCCCCTGTGAAACAGAGCTGCATCTGTTTCACATTCCTAAGCAAATTTTTTCTTTTTTTTTTTTTTTTGCAATTGNAGCTTTATTGCTGAGAAAGGCTTAAACCCCAGCAATTAATAGGAAAAAACCAGCTGGCCAGAACTGATTATTTTAGATATATATCAATGCAGTATAACCATTTTCTAACATTACAGTAAATTTATACTTAACCTGTCAAAAGTCTGCTCTTTTGGATGTTTTTACTGCCAGCCTTAATTNTTTGGCTGGTGACAGAGTACCAACAGCAGAAAAGCCTTGTATTCCTTCTACCTCCCAAGGCCAGCTGGAGAACCTAATGGATCTGCCCCTGTGAAACAGAGCTGCATCTGTTTCACATTCCTAAGCAAATTTTTTCTTTTTTTTTTTTTTTTGCAATTGCAGGATGGTGCTGTAATTTTTAATGTAATTAAATAATGGGACATCTCTAAACCTAATGTTACAGCAAATGATGATTTATTTTTAAAAAAAATGTAAACTTAATCCTAGGATATTATCTTGGGATATTCACTGATACATGAATATCAATAGGATTTATATGTGTGTATAAACCAATGTAATCATGAGACATATTTTGTAGTAAAGCATCTATGGCTTTGGAAAAGTATTAATCTAAGTCCTTATTAGAGATTTGAGGTTTTAAAAAATAATATTTAAAAATCCAGCTTTATTGCTGAGAAAGGCTTAAACCCCAGCAATTAATAGGAAAAAACCAGCTGGCCAGAACTGATTATTTTAGATATATATCAATGCAGTATAACCATTTTCTAACATTACAGTAAATTTATACTTAACCTGTCAAAAGTCTGCTCTTTTGGATGTTTTTACTGCCAGCCTTAATTCACAAAAAAAAAAAAAAAAAAAAAAAAAAAA
>VZTN01028708.1:24562-35591 GCA_013400515.1 Erpornis zantholeuca
GGTTATATATTCCTCCTCTTTGCCTCTGTCATGCATGGGTTATTCATCCTTCTTCCTTGCCTGTGACAAGTTAAATCAAAATGTGAGTAGCTGAATAGTCTTGAACAGCTGAAGAATGTAGGAAAGAGTCCTGAAAGGACAGTTGCCAATACACGAGTGCATCACAACATCAGAGAAAAGCATACTGGTGACAGAACCTCCTCACCTTTATTGTTGCTATCACCTCATGCAGACAAAAACTTTTCCAGGATTTCTGTCTGTTTATTTTTTGTGGTAATATTTATAACAAGCTTCTAGACACTTTTGCTAGCCACAGACTCTTCTGTTTAAGGATATTTCTAGGTCAACATAGATATGCTACTTGTCTCCAAACCAAGTACTCCTGAATATCTGGTTTCAGACCAGATAGTTTTCATTACAGAAAAAAAATCAGCATCTAAAAAAACACTCTCTATATCTCTTAGTGGTAAGCTCTGGAATTCAAAGGAAATTTGACTGAGACATAAACTTTTATTTCATTAGGGTCTTTTTTAAATAAAAGATGTAGAATTTATAGGTGCTAATTTGATAAAGCCTATTGAGATTATTCAAATACCTCTCCCCATTATTTAATAAATTAATGATATCAGTGGAGTGGGGATTTTGACAAGGTGCTTGTTACTTCATCAGTAACTAATAAATGACTCATGCCACCTGACACAACAGTGACTCAGGTTTGCTTTTGTGAGAGTAGGGGAAGTTCTCCCTTTTCTTTGAACTTTACTTTGTTTGAACTACTTTGAAATAATTGCAGAGCATGAAGATTTCATTACACAACAGACTCTTAGTTGTGCAAACTGCGTAAGTTTATTGTTTTAATTATATCTAACACAATACACTAATGCAACTAAAATTTGTATATTGCAGAGCAAGGATATTTCTGCCCTGAAAGGCTGCTGATTTTTTTTCCAATACAATTAACTGTTTTAAATATATAAGAATAAATTTCGTTTTTTTCTGTTCTTAAAAAAGTATTTTTTCACAGATTTTTACATCTTTTATTTTTATTATTAGAATACTGGAGTTCAAAGAACAAAACACACTCAAATCAGGGAAAGTGCAAATAATTTTTTTTTTCTGTTGACATAGGAAATTATTGCTTCTAAGAAGTTTAGTAAAGGATGGGCCTACAGTCCTGAGGAGCTTTGGGGATTTTTAATCTTCAGGTTTTTTGAATTAGAGTCTGAGTAAACTCCAGGCAAAAACAGTATTTAGAGAATCAGCACCACCAGGAGTATTTCAAAAGGCTGAAAGTAAGAAAGAGGAGCATGTAAATTCTGGTGTTCAAATATGGATGCCACACTTTCTGGATAAACAAAGGATTTGTTTCACCAGAACTATCCATATATCCATATCCAAGGGCAACCAAGATGCTCAGTGAAAAGAACCCAGCAGTTATCTTAGATTTCTACAGGGGGATGGGCTGTGTGAGTGCTGTGTGTGCTTGTCACCTTTAACCACCTTCAATCCCTATCAAATATCTTTTAAATATTTCAAACAAATTTGACAGGGAGGTAGTTAACTCAAAGCCAATGGTTATGAAAAAAAAATGGATAGCCAACAGGTCACAGGAGCCCTTCTTCTGAACCAAAATATTCTAAAACACTTGAGTTTTTAGTAACTTTATATATATCAAGTATTTACTCTGAATAATATCAGAAAAGTTTTCCAGATCCTATTTCTACACATGGATACTTTATTGAATGTCTTCAAGTCTTTATTCACTCAAATTATAAGCATAAGTTTGAGAGAATTATGCATAAGATTCAGTGAATACTGGTGATTCTACATTATTTACATCACATGACTGGTGCTACTGTAATTCTTCTATTCAGAGCACTATATATGTTATCTTTAACTCTGTAATGTTGTATTAATAAAAAGCCCCAAAATATACTTCTGTGAATATGAATTTCTTTATTTCAAAATGTCACATAAACTTGTTTTCTAGTGATAAAAACATTACTGTTTAGCATAGTAGAAATCCACTTACAGTTAAGCATAACCTACCTGTTGTTTACTCTATGCAATTTCTGAATTCAGTTTTTTCTTCTGTTTGGGCCTATGCTTGAGTGAATACTATAAGAATATTTGTACCATGAGTTAACCACGCTTAAGAGAGAAAATGCTGTTTATTTTGAGAAATAAATCTAAGAAAAGTTATAGGTATGCAAGCAGATATACAAGAAGAAGAATGGATTCAAGAAAGACTGTCAGTCTATGAAAATGAATTTTAATATGATTCTTGATTTAAAGAAGAACATGAAAAAAGTCATTGTGCCTCAGAAACATCAGTCATCTTCAGGGGAGAGAGGCAGTTTTCCTCTCTTATTACCCTTTAAGGAGCTATGCTGACGGTAATATGGATAACTCTGCTACTCTAACCATGTTACTTAAATACTGTTCTCTGTATCGGTACATTTAAATGACACAAACACAATAGGCTTTGGCTTTTAAGGGTTTTTTTTTTTGGCATTGAGGTAATGTATTGTTTTCAACCAGAAGTGGTACTAATAGACCTAACTAGAGGAATCCCACGGGTTAGGGATATGGAAGACAAGGGAGTCCAGGAGAGCTGGTCAATATTCAGCATTCCTGCCAACTCAAGTCCAATGTATCCCCGTAAGCAAGAAATCAAAGTTAGCAGGAGACCTACAGGGATGAGCAGGGAGCGTCTAGCAAATCTCAAACAGAAGAAAGAAATTTATGGAATGTGGAAAAAGATAGAGGCCGTCTCTGAGTGATCCAGACACAGACCCAGACCGGCAGGGAATCTGAATTTTTTATTCAAAAGAAACGAGCTGGTTTTATACACTTTTTCAAGGCATAGTATTTCCTTACATGACCTATCCCATGTTGCCACGTCAGCAACATGCTTTCTAAATGTCCTTCCATGGGGTGATCATGTGCTTTTCACCCATCTGCCAGCTTCCGGCAGGCTCCTCTCCATAGGGGTGTGCTGTGTGACACCTACTCCCCAGAGGGTCTGGCAGAGACAAGCGTCTTTGTGCCGCCATGGGCTCCTTTGTGCTGCCACGGCATTCTGCAGGCGTGTCCCACACCTGTAACCCAATTCTATCTTTCCCCACAGCTGTCTGGGAGGACTATAGGAATACTGTGGGTATCCTGATGACAGAAGACACAGTGAAGGCAGAGTAACTGAATTCCTTCTTTGCCTCAGACTTTTCTGCTTAGGGCATCCCTCAGGAAACCCAGACCTTGGGGACAAGAGAGGAAGGCTGGAGAAAGAAAGACTTGCCCTTGCCCATAGAGGGTTTGGTTAGAGATCAGCTAGGCAGACTTAAATCCATGGGGCCTGGTGGGACACACACATGGGTGCTGAGGGAGCTGGCAGATGTTGCTAAGCCCACTCTGCATCTTCTTGGAGAAATAATGGAGGAGAGGTGCCTGACAACTGGAGGAAAGCCAGTGTCACTCCCATCTTCAGAAAGAGCAAAAGGGAGGACTCAGGAAACTACGGGCCAGTCAGCATCACCTTCAGCCCTGGAAAGGTGATGGAACTGATCCCTCTGGAGGCCATGACCAAGCACATAAAAGAAGAGAAGGTTGTCAGGAGTAGTCAGGATGTGCTCACCAAAGGCAAATCATGTTTGACCAATCCAGTGGCTGTCTGTGATGGCACGGCCAGATGGGTCGATGAGGGGAGAGCCGTAGATGTTGTGTACCTCAACTTCAGCGAGGCTTTTGATGTCTACTACTGTCTCCCATAACATCCTCACAGGTAAGCTCAAGAAATGTGGGTTAGAGGAATGGACAGTGAGGTGAATCAAGAACTGGCTGATGGCAGAGCTCAGAGGGTCATCATCAGTGGAGCAGAGTCCAGCTGGAGGCATGCAGTCAGTGGTGATCTCCAGGGATCAATACTGGCACCAATATTGATATTAATTTATCAATGACCTGGAGGAAGGGATCAAATGCACCCCCAGCAAGTTTGTTGGTGACACTAAGCTGGGGGGAGTGGCTGATCCACCTGAAGGCTCTGCTGCCATTCTGTGGGACCTTGGTCAGCTGGAGGGTTGGGCAGAGAGAAACCTGCTGAGGCTCAACAAGGGCAAGTGTTGGCTCCTGCAGCTGGGGAGGAGCAGCCCCAAGTGCCAGCACAGGCTGGGGCTGACCTCCTACAGAGCAGCCCTGCAGAGAAGGACCTGGGGCTCTTGGTGGATCACAAGCTGTCCATGAGCTGTCAGTGCTCCTGTGGCCAGGAGGGCCAATGTCATCCTGGGGTGCATTGGGAAGAGTATGTCCAGCAGGTCGAGGGAGGTGATCTTCCCCCTCTACTCAGCCTTAGTGAGGGCACACCTGGAGTGCTGTGTCCAGTTCTGGGCTCCTCAGCACAAGAGAGACAAGGAGCTACTGGAGAGGGTCCAGGAGGGCCACAAGGATGATCAGGGGTCTGGAGCATCTCTCTTATAAGGAGAAACTGTGGGAGCTGGGTCTGTTTAGTCTGGAGAAGCTTGAGAGGGGATCTCATCAATACATGGAAACAGCTCAAAGGTGGAGATGGTAACAGACTCTTCTCAGTGGTGCCCAGCAACTGGTTGAGGAGCAGTGGCCATAAGTAAACTAAAACTCAAGAAGTTCCACCGTAACATGAGGAAGAACCTCTTTGCGTTGAGGGTGGCAGAGCACTGGAACAGGCTGCTGGGGGAGGTTGTGGAGTCTCCCTCTCTCCACTGAGTGTCCATTTGGACACTCAAAATCCACCTGGATGCATTGTGTCACCTGCTCTAGGTGACCTTGCTTTGGCAGGGGAGTTGGACTGGACGATCTTCAAAGGTCCCTTTCAACCCTAATGATTCTGTGATTAGGAATCTGGTACTTGAAGTATTGCAAATAAGCATAGTGAGCAAAATAATGTAATTTTATCCATAGAGAATAAATTTTAAGGTATGTCTGTACGGATTTTTATTTTAACTAAATAAATCTTATCTGCATCTTCCTTGGATTATACTACAAACATTTTATTGGTGGGGTCAACTTCTTCAGTAAATAACCTCACTCTCTCAAATTATTTGCAACAATCTTAGAAGATGCATCTTCCTGAAGACTGAATTGTGTGTTTGTCCAGACTCCTTTTTCCTTGTCCCACAGGGTTTTCCAGTCTCTTTCTCCCTGTCCCATGCCTCAGCAACCTGCAGCAATCAACCAAATACCAAGAAGAACTCCTCAAGCCTTGGAACTGGAAATGCGCCAGTACCATTCAGGAGATGCTTCAGGAGGAGGACACCTGTACAAAACCTAGCAGTCTGAACAATTCTAACATTTCTATGGAGAGAAACACCCATTGCATCCTGTGTATGTACCTACAGCCAAGAGAACATGGGCCAACACATGTGAAAGGACACTCATCCTAGCCCCACTGAAGACATACGCATTTTAAAGTGTGAGCACCTTCATTTTGGCTGCAGTATGAAACTTAATGCTGTTCTTAGGTCTGTTCTGTTGCCAAAACACAGAAAAGAAACGGAAATGTGAATGGGAAAATATAAATGAGTGAAGCAAGAAACAATGCAAGAGAGGACTTGAAACAGAGGGGTGTTCATGATGTAGAGTACCTAAGGCTGGAAGTACAAAACTAAACAAACCCACTGTCTGTTCTTTCATCTCATACCTTGTTAAGACTCTTGGTTTCATAATCAAAAAATTCCCATGAGGCCTGTATGTGATCTGTTTCCCTGAAACTCTGTAAAACAAAGACCACAGATGGCCTTCTTTGATGAGTACAATTACTGGGGAATAAACTGCATAGTGATAATTCATTAGTTCCGAGGTCTTCATATGGGATCTGTGAAAGATATATCTGGATACAAGTTGGTCTACATAGGATGTGTTTTGAAAATTTTAAGTTATTGAATTGGACTCTATATATAAAAACCATTTTAATGATTTTTTCATCAATCATGGTTATGATGAGACTATTTAGCTCAACAGAAGGCAAGTAATTCAAATGCTGCCCAAGAATTATTTTTAGGCATCAACTGGCAGCATAGATAATGTCCATAATGACTGAATAAACTCCAGCTTTGAAACAAATGAATTTTCCACTTTGCATTTGCATAGCACTTGTCATCTATAGACCTGACAGTTTTTAAAGGACGGACAAACACTCACAGTGACTATTTCTAGTGAAAAGAGAATGTCCTGAATAAATTGCTACTATGAAGGCAAATCAAAGCCTTCTTGAAAGACACTGCTGCATATAGCCACAAGATTTAACAACCAAAATACAGAAAAAACATGCTCTCTGCTTATATGAAAGGGTAATCAGGCAGGAAAACAAGTTTTTAGAAAAGAAACAGCATTGTTTTTTTGTAGAAATCTGAGGTCTATTTGGAACATAATGATTATGTGCCCAGTCCAATCTCTGTAGTCAATAATTAGTCTATGCAGTTGATGTCACCACAAAGAGAATTGAAAAAGCTTGCTATTTTTAACTTTAGAATGACTATCTGAGCTTGCTGTCTGAGCTTGGATGCCTTCCTGTAATGCAGGCAGGCTCTTGCCTAAGCTGAGCGTGAGGAGAGACCTGCTACCTCTGCATAGTTATAGAGGGAGCTGACTTCAAAAGAGATTAAGGCAGTATTCATATACTGAACAAACCATGCCCAGATGTACCAGGTCTCATTTCTTACCAACTTTGCCTCTTGGAAAGCAGCCATAGCATACTATTGTTGGCATGAAGGATCACTGTTAGGCTTGCTGGCAGAACCAGAGCTGGCACATTGCTTTTGGGTCTCATCAGATCTTAGGTAAAATCATCCAAAAAAACCCAGGAACTAGAACTGGCTTGGCCTAGAAGTGAAGAGAGCTCTTTTATCAGTCTTTGGATTGTGGAGCAGCTTGCAGAGTGACTTGCTGACACTGCTTTGCTTCAGTCTTCTTCCCCACCCTTCTGTAATTAATAATTTGTGCATTTACATCTGATCCCCCAAAAGCCTTTCTTCTTACTATATGTTACAGGACAGAATGGTATGTACTAGGAATGGATTTTGATTTTAAACAGGTTATTTTTTCATTGCCTTTGCACTGCAATGTAACATTAGCAGCAAAACATCTATACATACATGTCAATATTAAGTTTCTTATCCATTCCTGCAGCAATAACCAAGGCCTGTTTAGCTTAGTGTGGGAAGCCAAATCATTCCAGTTCTACAATTTATTGTTTTTATCTGTACATTATCAGAGACATCCTTACATGACTTGCAGATATGTATCTTCTTTCAAACAGCCAAATTTTATGTTTGAAAGGCATTGGCAAATGTGTCANNNAAAGGCATTGGCAAATGTGTCACGTCCTCGTTGTCAATATAATACAATATATACAATATAATACATAGGTCTGAATATCAGCCCAGTCTCAGGGCTCTCCAGCAACTAAAACAGAGGGGAAAAAAAAAACGAAATCCCAACATTTAATGTTCTTTTGGTTGCTAAATAATTTAGAGTGACGATTACCAGTACACATCAGACACAAGGTATTGTAGTTACAAAAGTCAACTGCTTCAGTTCAAATTGTTGGCCAACACAGATATGTGAGGATTCAAACTGCAGTTCTAGGTAATAAATTAATACTTAAGTCAAGTAACATCAAGTAACACACTACTTAATTTTTCAAGAATAATACAAACTTTAGAGTCTATGGATAGACTTCCACAGAAACAGGAGTGTGCAGAGATTAGAGTACCTAAATGGCAAATTATCTGAAGCAGACATTTTTTTTAGTATTTTAATATTAGGATCACTGCTTGCAATGTTTATTGAAAATAACTTTTCCTTCTCCCAAAACCTCTCTCTATATACTGTTCTAGCAGATTTTTTTTTTCATACATGTTGCATAACATGGTAATTTCGTAGAAAATGCCTCTATTTTAGAGGTCCAGTACATCTTGAGGTATTTCTGTTGAGACTTTGATAGATAGAATCATAAATATGCCTTTTCTAACATGTTTTATTTAAATGTTCCTTTTGTTTACCAACTTTATAGAATGCCTAGAGTGGCTTTGGTGCCTGAACAGGATGTGGCACTGTTAGTTAATCTTTGAGAACCCAGGAGGCAGAGTTTCTTCACCTTAAGACCTTTTGCTCTGTGCTGGTGACATGTCTGCACTCCAGCAGCTGCAAACCTGCTGTGAGGAAGATGAAGTAAGAGTTAGTGCTCCCTGACAGATTCCTCCAATTATCTGAGGGACAGTCTGTTAGCGGTGCAGACCTTAGGTCGTATCCCAAATCTGAAAGACCAAAGTTAGACTTAACTTTTGAAAACATGGTCTCCAGATTGAGCTTACTGTTTCTTCAAACTTTAATCAGCTTGCCTTTTCCTATTGTAATGAAATAACACTCCCTGTTTTGACTGTCTCTGGCAGTATGGAATAGAAAGTCAAAATAAACAAGGAAGACCACACTGAACATTCTAATACACAACCCTGAATGTTTCCTTAATTCCTCAGCCTAAACTAGACACCTTATCCAAACATTTCTTCCTGTTGACTCCTTATGTCCTCCACAACATCCTGGGTTACTAGATTTTAGATAGGAGCTTCTAATACACATAACTCAGATTGAAAGCAGAGTTTCATTAACACAAACTTCCCTATCATAATTGTAATCTACAGTAAATGAATGCAATTAGCCACACCAGGGTCTCCCCTGAGCCCTCCTCTCCATTGCCATAATCTGACACTAGCATATAAAGCTAGCATACTACATTCACTGCAATAGCAGCAGATCTACAGGGTTGCACTTTCCAGGATCATGTCACTACTTCTCCTTCAGATGTTAGTGCTCTCATGTCTTGGAGCCGCAGAGCTACAGAGAAATCCACAGCAAAGAAAAAGCAGAAGGCCATTTCAGCACTTTTTCTACCAGGACAAAAATCTGTTTGAAAGTCAGAGTTCTCCTGAACTGGTAAGCGAGAACCCAGTAGATGTTGACAAGACCCTGAGAGTACCAAGCTTTTTCATATCAATTCCACAGACAGCATCTGGAAGTGAGAAGAAAGAGGAGAAAAAAATGTCCAGATTCATTCTTCCCAACACAAGACTCCATGCAGACCAAGACCTGAGAACCTGGGTTGCACCCAGAGAGATCTCTCCTGTGGAAAACTTCTCTCCACCCTATTCCAGCAAGAGAGAGTCTGAATTTCCCTACAGAAAAGATGCCAAGAAATTTTGGGATCACTTCATGTTAAAGAAAAATTCAGACTCTGAAGAGGTTGTCCTGCCAATCAAGACCAATGAAATGCACCAAGAAGACTGCAGAACCCTGCCTTTTGCCCAGGTAAGGACAGGTATTCAAGATCAACAAACATGCCTTTCCTCCTGTCTTTTGTCATCAACAACTAAAGGGATGTGGGTNNCTTTTGTCATCGACAACTAAAGGGATGTGGGTTATTTCAGTGACTAAGTCACGGGGCTTCAGAACACTTGCTCATTGTAAGTGCCTGAAGGACACTGAGGAAAAAGTTTAGTCTGATGAGGCAAACTGCCAAATTGCAGCACTGGAAAGCCACAGACTCAATTTTCATAGAATTATTAATTATTTTTATGCACAGATATTCTGACATAGCCTATGCAGGTAGGGAAATGATAAGTAATTATCCATTCAATGAATATATATCTCAACTGTTTGTAGATCTGAATTATGATCTCTCTCTCTCTAGATAGATAGAACTATGTATGTGCATGTACACACACACACACAGAGTATATGCAGAGTCTCAGGAGAAGTATTTACAGGAAAAGCTGGTTGTTTTCTTACAGCTAAGCAAGGATTCTTTTCTCCTATATATTAATTAGAAAACTAGCTTATGTCTAATTCTGTGCTAAGAATTTTGGAGAACTGGTAAATTGTCCCATGCATAGATGAAGCCATTCTGTCATACTGTAATATCAAGACAAGCAAACATAACAGGTAGAAGTTCTGTATTCCATGTAAGTTACCATCTATTCTCAGTATTTCTGTAATCACTATCTGTTAAGGACCATGTTTTTTCATATCCAGAACTAAATTTATTTCACACAGACATATGTACATACAGATGTGGCTTAGAAACCTGTACCTTTTTATTCTGAGAAGAAAAGAGTGCAGGGTTGTTTTTTTTATTTTCATTTCTTTTCGTTCATGCCTTCTAGCAAAGTCCATTTCTGCAGCACAAAACTTAAACTGCTTTCTGTTTCAGGTTGTTACTCATAACAGCTGTGAGAAGGTGACAGTACAGAATAATCTGTGTTTTGGAAAATGCAGTTCCTTTCATGTTCCTGGTTCAGAAGACCATCTTTATACCTTTTGTTCTCATTGCTTGCCCAGCAAGTTCTTCATGAAGCGCCTGGATCTCAACTGCACTGATTCTGTTCCAGTAGTCAAAGAAATAATGATTGTAGAAGAGTGTAAATGTGAAAGTCGGAAGGTTAAAGACCCTGTGATTGGATCTCTACTGTCAGACTTGTATGCAAATACACATGAGCACAATTAACCCATGCAAAGTACTCTTTAATTCAATCATAAAAATTTGCCAATGAAAGAATCCAAACAAGGTGTCATCACTCCAGTACACAAAAATATAAAAAATTTAGACTTTCTACATGATCTTCTCCGTTTCAACAATAACTTTACCTAAAATGTAACAAATGTTTCCTTGCAGTTGTTAAGGAAAAGGAGATGAAATTACTGGGCTTATGTGTAAAGGCCTTATTTCAACAATGGAGAACTCTAAAAATTTTTCCACCCTTCCTGTTGCTGTTTCTAGGATGCTAGTAAACAAAGGCTGAAGAACTATAATGATTTATCTGTGCAAAAACTGAATGCTGATTTGTTTTCATTGCCTTTTCTTGCAGGGAGTGCAATTTTAGCTGTATTGGCAATAAAGATGAGATTTAGTCTGTTCCCTGCAAAAATATGTCTACTTTTACATCAAGGTAACGGCTGGAGAGTGTAAAACATAAGTGGACATGAGGTACATAGAAAGCTGTGA
>VZTN01028708.1:38603-51108 GCA_013400515.1 Erpornis zantholeuca
TCTCATTTTTTCTGGGTTTTTCCTAGTTAAACTACTGCTTTTACCAGTCATTTAATCTGATGTTCTGCTGGTAGCTACAGCCCACAACAGGGTGGTCAAATTGAGCAGGCATGTACCTAAGCTGCCTCCTGAACAATGGCTATTTGCTGAAGCTTGTTCAAACTCACCTACCTCACACTGCATAGATGTGGAACACTCAAGCAGTCTGTGGCGCTGCCTGGTCTTCAGACAGCAACTCTCGGAGGAAGAGAGGCATTAGAAGAACTAATACTAGGACATCTGCAGCTGGACACCATGTGAGCAGAACTCCTCACACCACTGAAGTGTGTGTGTGAAGTGCCTAAGATTAAAATCAACTCCCTAATTTGGACTAGAGCCTGGTCTACCTTAGTACCCCACATAATCTACCTGGGCTGCAGTAGATTTCACCATGTCTGCTATTGAGGCAGGCAGATTAGAAACCATACCTCGCCTTTGATTTTTCTGGCTATTAAATCAGAGAGAAAATGGAGCCCAAGACACATTTTCCTTTAACTCTACAGCCTCATCCTCAATATGTCACATTGTGACTTACAAAACTTTTAGGCCACAACAGTTTCTGTTTCAGCATGCTGTTTCCTTGACACATACATTTTACTTCATGATATGGATCTTCATGATATCAAGTATTCTGCTCCCATTCTAGAGTTTACAAGTGTCTTCTATGCATGTCACCAAGGTTTACAAGAAAGTGAGCAATGCAGCAGTGCTGCAGGAAAGTGGTAGCAACAAATCGCACATTTTAGAAGGACCCAAGAAACTGAGTACTGCTGAGAAGGCTGATTTCTCAGCTCAGGATATATCTGTGCACAGACATTGCCCCTTCTGTGCACTGGTCAAGGGGCACAGTTGGGCTCAAAATGAATCATGGAAAACTGTCTCAAGAAGCAAGGGGCCTGTAAGCTGTAAGAATCGTGGGAGTCACAGTGCACACCTCTCTCTTGCATGTGCTCTCCATAACAGAGCCTCAGCTGTTACTGCACACGGCTTGATTTTAGCAGGCTGATTTAATATTTACAGAGTGCCAATAAAATTTATAGGACGACAGCTGGTGGCTCCTGTGGTAATTTATAAACAGCAACAACAACACAACACAGACATCAGAAACTCCAATAGGAATTCTGTGCCATTGTGCAATATTCAGCATTGAAGAAGGTGAATAATTTTGCATACTTCTAACAATCTTTCTGTAATACATCCATATTGGATTTTATGTAAAATCCATATTATGCAAAGTTAGTATTTCCCATAGGTATGTTTTTTTACACAAAATGGAGCTGACCACAAAGACTCATTATCTATCTATCTGGATTTGATATTCTGGCAAAAGAATCGGGTAATATCTATAGGCCAAGACTTTTCAGTTGGGAAGTCCAGCACACAACTGCCTGCTTTTCCTCCTTCTCAAAAAAAGCATTAACAAAAGGGGATGGCAGTGCTGATGACTAAGCCAGAAAAGACTACTGCCCTTGTTTCATAACCTGTGTTCACTCCACATTCCTAAGTAGAAAAAAGAAAAATACAACCTGTCTGGAAGGACTATGGGTCTAAAGAGGAGCTATTATCAGTGTACCACTGTGGAAATGAAAAACCTGGTATTCAAATGGAAGATAATATTGAATATAATCTTGAATATTGAATAATAATAAGTGATTCTTTTTCATTCTACATGGACCTTCATTGATCATACTATTATTCTTTGTTTATATTTCCATTTTACTTCCTAAGTCCATGGTTTCCTCCAAATTTCTTGATTGTGTTGGTTTGATTTTTTTTCCCCATCAAAATTTACTCCTCAAATCAATTAAAAGTTTTCACAACTTATTAAGTCTTTTACATAAAGACATAAATACATGCATGAAATTTGGCATGGAATAGAGACAGAAGTATTTATAGGAACAATTTCTTCAGTTATTCTTTTTCCCTTAAAAGACACATTAACAGTCCAATTAATATGTCTATTATTTTCAGTGTTACCTGCTCCTATCGACACAAGGTTGCTCTTGAGGAACTGCTCTTCTCTGCTTTAACTGGAACGTGCTTTCTCCTTCCAGACAACCTCCAGCTCCTGCTATGAATATCTACATTTGGGTCAGTGCAACTTTAGGTTGAAATGTCAACAATTGCCCTGTAATTGTAATAGAAGCCAGTGGACACACAAACTAGGACAAGGTCCAAAATCTTGACGAAAGCTTTAAAAAAAAATGTTTAAATAGGAAACTACCTAAACACTAACCTGATTATTTGGGATTTGGGTTCTGGGCTGGGTTTTTTTTATTTTTTTATTTTATTTTTTTGTTTGTTTGTTTTCAGAATAATCATGTTATGATTACATCTTAGGAAGAATATGATCAGTAATGAAGAAGAGTTTTCTGCCTTGGTGGTATTCGCTTTACTCTTCATCCATTTCATCCATCATCATGAGGGAAAAATGCTCCAGGGTAAGAGCCCATAAATTTACAGTGGGAACTATGCCACTCAGACAGATGGGGTACCTTTAGGTAGCCAAAAGATCATATATGTTCATCAGCAATGGGTGCTCAAGGCATGTTTCCCAGCTGGGAACACTGAAAATTTTGTCCATTGCAAGCTGTCTGTGGCTCTTAGCCACAGCTAATCCCCCGTGGGTCTCAATTATCTTTTCAAAATAAAGATTGGCTTCTGTGGCCAGGTAAGGGCCCTTTGCGAGCAAGAGGCACAGCACAGCAGGGGACCTGAATGTCAGGAAAATGTTGCAACTGGTCTGTGCTGATTCAGGAGAGAGACCAGGATGCAAAGTACAGAATTACTAGTGTAATTCTTTATTCATGAGCATGAAGTGTCCCATTCAAATCGGGGAACACTGCATGTGCTTAACAAACGGGTGTTATGCCTTTCCTGCATTCATATACAACATGATTTCACGATGTAACACACACTCATGCTACTATGTTGAAAAACAGCAATAAATCCATGGTGTCACCATACAGCTGATTCTTTCTTGATTTAGGTGTCCCCAGAGCTGGTCTTGCTACAGCTACCTATGATCCCAGATCATGGCACGGTTTTGTCAGAGGTATTGAAAGGACTGGGATTCTAGTGTTATCTTCATAGCCCAGGGGCATTTTTGTTCTTCACGGATAGCTTTAAGATTCTGAGAGACAAGGTCCTTATCTGCAAGGTGGGGAATTGTCCTCCTGCTTGCAGTGGGCTGCGGCTTTTCACTTATCATCAAACTATGGTTATGCAGTATACAAGCTAAAATACTTATTGAGAACAACCTCATACTATGAGGCCTAGCTGGTGCAGCTGCCAGATTCTCCTAGCAGCAGCCTGGACACTGAGGCAGAGGCCTCATCTGCAGTGCTCGTTTTTGTCAAGGATTGCAAAAGGACGCTGCAGAAACGAAGGACAGCAAAGAGCCCATGCTGACTGGAGTCTGTGCTCGGGAACAGGCCCGTGACAGCGAGCTCCAGCCCTGGGAAAATCCAGCGGGATGCTCGGCAACAGGCAGATCTCTCACAACACGGGTTTCCCACCGGGCAGGGTAGAGCAGCCCTCCAGAGCAGCTCCTCCGCCCTCGGAGGAGGCGAGGCGCCCAGGGCCCGGGGGCGGCTCGGGCGGGTTCGAAGGCCGGCTCTGCCCGCGCCGCTCCCTCCCTGCGGGCGCGGTCGNCCGGGGCTTCCTCCATCCTTGCGCCTCCGCTCCAGCATCGCTTTCGTCTGTGCGGGGAGCCTGGGAGGGAAACCTTGGGCAGACGTGCCGGGTATCTCCCCAGCTATGAAATACGGAAATGCTGCTGTCGCTTTCATGCAGCTGCAGGGCGCTGGGTGTCCTGTAAAGGAGGAGGACGTTTGCTGCTATTCAGGTACTAGGAGAGGCACGTGGTCTTAACTGGCTGTGTGTTCAGCAGCGCGGCGCAAGGAAATGCAATGGGCTTGGCCTCCCTCGGTTTCACACTTTCATTTCCTAGCTCCAGTAGTTCGTGAAATAAAATTGCAGGTCTTCCTTCCCTTCAGACTGGTGATACAAACTGTAATGTTAAGTAACGTGTTTTATCTGTCTGCAAGTGGCTGTTTGGTCAGCAGTAGGTGAGGATAGTTTTCATGGACTTTGTGATAAGGAGGGTATGGTGTGCATAGGTTAGTATTAAGCCACATCCCTCTCCAAGCCCAAGTGACATTTTTTATGAATGCAGTAGGCGTTTACAGATACGCTTTGCTAGATCCTATCAATGTAAGATAACTGGGTGGGAATGGCTTGCCTACCTCAACAAACCTGTCAATAGCTATTTAGCAACTGCATTGTGCCCAGGTCTGTACTACAACCATCCATTGTATAAACATGAGAAATGTCAGGGGTGTGGGGTTTTGTCATAGCAAAAATATGCTCTTCCTTATGTTAACTGGCTATCCAGATACTATTCTGTTTTGTTAAACAGGAGACTTGCAAAGAGCTTAATTCTATTCTATTCTGAGACTTGGTGACTCTTCTGAGTCTATTCTGACTCTGCGACTCCTTTAAAATCCAGTTTGTAAAAATAGTTTGGTTGATTGGTTCAAGTCCCCTTTGTTTTTCCTTGTTGAAGTGTATTTTTAGTCTTAGTATCAGTAATCTTTGGCAGTAATTATTCAGATTTCAGGAAAGTCATTGTTCTAAAACTGCAGCTGGATCCAGAATTTAGGCGAGGCTGTTGATTGTTGCTGCCTTGCCTTAGCTATTAAAAATGTGAGAAGTGTGACTCCCTTGTGTTTGTACTTGGTCTGTTCCTTTTTCTGACTTTTTAGAAAGTCGTGTTTTTACCCCTCTAGAAGTGTGTATTATAGAGCATAGTATTGTTCAGTTTGTGTGGGGACTTAAAATTGTGTTTCACAGTGAACTATACAATAAATTACTGATCTGTGTTCTGCACTTGTGAGAAAAGTTCTGCAAGTCAGATTTCAGAAGTCTTTTCTTAATGAGCAGGGCTAAAGTGAGGCACAGTTTCATAACTAGAAATAGTTATGTATCAGTGTAACACCCACGAAAGTGCAAGGAGGATGTCCCCAGAGCTGACTGTCGTGCTTCTTAGGGTGAGAAATTCAGTACTGCTCGTGTTGGGTGTATTTATGAAATACAATTTTCTAAGTATGTTTTGGGACAGTCTTGATGCAAAACGGTATACTTCTAATTTTTCTAAGTTTGTGTTCAAATTAGTCTATTAAAGCAATTTATATTTCATGTTAACATTTCCGGTTAGCAAAAAGCTTTCTCATTTCTTGGAGTTGACTTTCTGCCTGCTTGACTCATTCTGTGGTCTCATTATTCCGTGGATGTCACATGAAGAGTCATATTGCAGGTGATTGTAGTGAGCAAAATAATGAGTTTATGATAACATTAATGTAAGTGGGCAGAAAGAAAAGGGCTTTCTGTAAGGCATCCTGTAATAAAAGTATTTTTTGGAAAGGAAAGAACAATTCCTAATCATGTAGGAAAAACTCAGTCATGTTTTGGTGAAGCTGAAGCTTTTCCTAGGCACAGCTACTGTCAGCTTTCAAATGATTTGTATTTGAGTTGTTTATTTAGAAAAAATAGCTATAAATTAGGGTACAAGAGAGGAAAACCACAAAACCTCTGACATTAGTGCTCAGTATTTTCTTCTAAATTATTTCATTTGAAAATTGCTTTGCTTGGAGAATTTCATTGCTTGTATGAATACTGAGCGTATACAGATATAAATCACTTAATTGTTTATCTCAGTTTATTTGTTTTAAACCTTGTCATAGAGATTTTTTCTTTGCATTGTAGTCATGATTAGAAATTATGAATTTTAAAGAACAAAATTATTTGAGGTCTGTCATCTCTTTTTTGACATTGTATTTGAAAGAGTAATAAGTTCACTTTGTGCCTTAAATTTTAATCTAGTACATCCTTCCTAGTTATCAGATTTTGTACCCTCTTAGTTTTCTTTATTCTTCCCATTTTATATATTTATGCAGAGTATAAACCAAGAAAAAGGGGAAAAAACTGACTTTGCCAGAGTAAGTCAATATCTTAACATTGTTTATTCACTGTTGCTGACAAAGTATAATGAGAAATATAAAACTTAATTTATCGTTATAATAGGCATACAGGAAGCAAGTGTGTGTAACTGAAATACGCTGGCAGTAGTGCAGTTTTACACAGACCTTCCTCTGAACCCTTACAACCTTTTAAATCTATATTTAGATTGAGAAATTCTCTAGAACTGAGATTTGATGAATGCTGGTTAGAATTAACATGTCATTTTGGAGACAGCTCTACTCAGTAAGGTGAGGTTTGAAAAACAGAATAGAAAGTAACCTGTTACATGCTGCCTTTCAAACAAGTGATGATGATTGTTTGTGTATCACACTATTTTCTGTCTCTTTCAGAAGACACAGTGGTCAGATGAAATACCACCCTGTCTTGAGAGTGGGACTTGTATTTGCATGGTTCTGACTTAATTGTGGAATTTGCCATCTAAGGTATGGTTTTGAGGGTTGCTGATGTTTGTTTTAGATTTTTAATTGTAGAAGTCAATATGGTCATGCAGGCAAAAGTAAGTCACCGAGGGATAAAAATTTGGGATATATTTCCTTGATAGGCATTTTCCTTGATACTGTTTCCTCCTGAATTTCTCTCACTGCTTACTGCTCCCACGTAGTACTAGTAGGTTACTCAGAAGCAAGTATTTCAGTAATTATATCTCTCTGTTTTGTTGGTGAGCTGTTATTTCCCATTCTGAGGAAGTGCTGTGAAGTAATGGAATCTCTCCTGCTCTGGTAAGATGAAAAACAGATGGATTCGTCAGTGGTCAGCAGTGTTTCTAGCTACATTTGGTTTTTTTGGCCTCTGTGTTTCTGTCAGTCTGCATGATTTTCCCTTTGTAAATTCGTAGTGAATTCTTCCAGGCACCTTCTTGTCCTTCATGTGTTTGAAAGTCGTTTCCAGGATTGTCCGTTCACTTTCCCAGAGAACAGGGTGAGTCTAGTAGGCTTGGCTGTCCTACTTGTCCTTGAAAAGAGGGTTGACACCTGCTAGCTTTCTTTATGCTGCTCATGTACCTCTACAAAGCTTTCTCTTGGAACTTCATATCCCTCACCAGATGGAACTCGAAGAGGACCTTGGTTTTCCTAACCCCATCCTAGTGCACCTAAATGATGTTCCTGTATCAGTTGTGTGCACACACTTGGGGCAGCCCCAATTCACCTTGGTTTGATTGATTATAAGATCACTGTTGTCCACATCATCCTACATCCTTTTCTTGCAAACCCTGACCACGACTTCCTTTCTCATTTAGAGGTCATCATCTTTGTCTACCATCATTCCTAGTTTAAGCATTCCTTGAGCAGATGAACCAGGCTCTTGGCAAAGATGCTTTTACCCCATGTAATTTCAGGTGGATCCTACTCCTCTTCACCCTCTGTTCTTGATCCTCATAGAAGGTTCTATGCATGTAAGTGCTACACAACCACTTGTTCATTTGCAGGATGTGTTTGCTTCTTCTCAAGTTCTTCCCCTTCACCAGCAGCATGAACAAGACACCACTTGGCTACCAGGCTTTGGCCAACACCATGTGTACCGTGTAGTCATGCTTGGTACACTCCTGCTCTCCCCTGGCTATATCTGTGGTGCCTGAATGGAAGAGCAGCTGAGGATAATAGTCTAGGGGTGAGACTACTACCAGTCTCAGTAGCAGCCATGGTATCCAGGACCCAGGCCCCTGGCAAGCAGCATACTTTGTCAGGTAACAGGTTGGGCCAGCAGAGATGTCTTTGTCCCTGAAGCAGGGACCCACCACTGTTCCTTACCCCATCCTTCCCATACTGTCACAGGACTCAGGCACAGATGGCTCAGAGGCTTTCTTGGACAGAGCTTCCTGTCCATGTCTGCTGCCAGGGCTCAAAATCTGCTCTGTAGATCAGAGCTGCAGGCAGATCAGGAACCATCCTCCAGGTACTGGAGTTCAGAGGCTCCCAGGCTTTGCTGCACTCTCTGTCTCTGTGTCCAGCTCGACAAGCTGAGGCAATGTCTACTTCTCTTCGTGTAGTGAGGGTTTCTGTAGCTGCAGGAACTTGGTGGGGATCTGGTCTGTCTCCTTTTCAGCACGCCTTGTGTTGTATGGTGTGCTCACCTTCTCCCACAACTTGTCTGCTTGATGAGACAGGTCCTTCACCGGTGCACATTTAGAAGTATATAAAATGTTTTTTTGTTCTAAACCTGCTGATTGCCCCAGCTAGCTAAAAGCAGAGGTACATTAAGAATTAGCAGATTCAGTAGTATAACACCACATCATTCTCTGTCCGGAGTCTGTACAAGAGAGTGTAGTGTATTAATACCATGTTTGTAACAGCTGGCAGTGCACGTGTGCTACATATTAAGAGAGATTATAGGCCTAAATAGGTTTCATGGTTATCACAAACTTAAAAAACGGTTTTAACAGCACAGGAGCTTTATTCAATATGCATTATAAAAGCAAATATTGGGAAATTTGGTATATTTTTAGGATAAAAATAAACATTTATTACTCTGCTATACTTGAATGGGAACACTGTTACCTTAGAAGATAGCGAACAAAGGGTTATGATAAGTAGTGCAAAGGAGAAATGTGGAAAAATGACAGCTTCCTTGGGTCTGATTTTGATTAGAAATCTAAAAAAAAGAAGAAAAGAAAACATTAATGAAATTTGTGAATAATATTAAGTAAAGGAATTTTGAATGCTATTGAGGACTCTCAGACATGAAACAAGTAAGCAAAACCCCTGGAAACAGAGATATCTGACTGATGAACAAAATTTCAATGCAACAAATAGAAGCTGAAAGGAATGGAAAGAAATCCATCAGAAATAGACAAGATTCCTGAAATCCAGAAATTGGGGGAACTAATGGGTGGGAGAGTAGATTGAGATTTATATGTGTGTTGCAATATTAAAATATGTGTATGAAGGTAGTCTGGCAAAAAAATAGTAGTAATCCCTCCCTTTGTTGTGCTGAATAGTGGTTAGGACTTAGTGCTGTATTGTTATGGAGATGAATTTCTGAAGCTCAGAAGTTCACATTGTAGGACTTGGTGGGGTTTCTTCAGTCTAAAACAAGGAGGGACCCAGCACACTAAAATGTAAGAATGGAAACCTCGATGTTTTAAATGTGATTAATGGAAAATGTTCTACTGTGTGATACTTTTAATAGTCTATATGGAAGATGTTAGGGTAGTGATTCCTTTCTTTCTTGCTTTGCTATAAATGTCATGAAGGAGGTTTTTTAAGCAAGGAAAACCCAAATTCTAAGTGAAGCTTTTGACTATTTTAGCATAAAAGCTTTAAGAAAACAATTATGAAGTGCAGGGGGAAACTATCATAGGTAGGCAGGATGAATCTTTGTAGAACATAAATCATTCCCTATATTTCTTATTTGCTTTGCAACATTTTTACTTTGATAGAAGAGTTTGCTGCTGCCACCTGACTGATAGTTGCTGCTTTATCTATTACTTAATAGTTATTTTTTCCCAGGTCGTGGTTTTACTTGTATCTTGGTGGTAAATGTTATTTTTTAGCCAGATATAACTAATTAATGAAATCATAAAATATTTTGCTACCTGGTGCTTGAAAAATATATGTGAAATGCTCGTAAGTTTTTATGTAGTTCATTAAATCAATAGCTGACAGGTTTTTCTCTTTCTTATTTGAATGTGTGATTTTAATATATGAACCTTGTAGGTTGCACTATACTAGTTAATTTAGACTTTTAAAAAAATACATCTTTTTATTTATCTCTTTAGGATTATCTTCCTGGGTCGTGACAATTTATTACCTGATTTTGTTCAATGGGGCATCAAATTCACTTTGTGGTTGACCCCCAGGGTTGGTGCTGCATGGGCCTAATTATCTTCGTCTGGCTGTACAACACAATCTTCATTCCAAAGGTCATCCTTTTTCCTCATTATGAAGAAGGAAATATTTCAGTTGTGGCAGTTTTGTGTAAGTCCTTTTAATTTTTTCTACTAATAAAATAGTGTCTCAACATACATAAAAAAAAAAAATTCCTGTCAGAAAATAAAAATGAGGGTGAATGATAAAGACAAAAGGTAAGGTAAAGGCTAAGAGTAGTGGGATATGTCCTATGTTTTTGTGTTCTGAGAAGCTGAGACACTTAATTTCAAAGGTGTTATTGTAGAACTTGTTTTTGTGGAAACTGGTAAAAAGCCAGAATGTGAGTTTCAGATCCTGTACTTAGAACTTGTTGACAGGATTTCAGGTCCATATCTCTCCGTGCTTGTCAGAATTTGTGGTTATAGTACTGATGACTGGCAACAAACTAAATTTTGTTAGTTTTGTCACACATCTCTGTGTGGGTCAGCTCATAGGAGTTTTGCTGATAGGATTTCTGGGGAAAATGTTTGAATTACGGCTGGAACAAACTTCAAAGTGAAAATGCACTCTTGGGAATGTCTTTCATATCGAGGCTTTGAGGTGTGGAATGATTGGTGCTTGTGTGGTAAGACAGTGGAGGAACTTGATAAAAACAGTTGTACAGTCATAGTAGCACTTCCTGGTGCTATCAGAACTGTTTACTGCTTTTTTCACTCTGTTTATTGGGGGGTACTTAATGTTGTATGCTTAGGATCAAAAATATATCTGGAATTGAATGAAAAGGCTGAGTATTTTCTAACTAATTTCTGAAGCATCTGTATCTTTGATGTAGTGTACTTTCTACATCTGAAGAAGACTTAACAAATGCTAATTTATTTTTTCAGGCTATTACTTCTGCTCATTGTTTTGTATAGCTTCATTATTTAGAGCTTCAGTAGCAGATCCAGGAAAACTACCTGAAAATCCAAAGATACCAATTACAGGTACATTAAATTGTTTCTATATAATTGAATGAAAGTTATTTTATATCCTCAAAATAATTAGGAATATATTGGACTTTTTGAGGTTTAATGGAAACCATGAGCTGTCCCTGCTGAATAAAGTTAGTATGTCACTGTTTTTAAGTTGTAAATTTCTAGCACTTTTCCTTGTGTGGTCTTAAAACTTCATTTTCTAAAACTTGTATTCTACCAGAAAGTTCAGTTATGGAGTTCAGTTTACTTCTGCTAGGAAATTCTTCCACAGGAAGTATTTTTTTACATTCTAGCCTTTGAAACATAGTGTATGTGCTACTGACTTGATAATATTTAATGAAAAATGTTTAGGCATGGCTAGTTATTTTAATTCTAAGTAAATTTATATGATGTTGAAAATGGTGTAGAAGGTAGTCCTATGCTGGATTTTAGCTGGGTGGTATTTACTCTTTTTTTTCCAGAGCCTTATGTTTGTATGGGCTTCTAACAAAAAACCCCAAACCATGGTGCCAATTACATTGCACTTCTATAAAGTAGCAACTTAATGGGGCGAGTCCTTTCTGTCCTTCTAAATTTATCTCACAATTCCTGTATGGTATCCAGTGCTCCAGAAGCTGGAGGAAATTTAAAACCTTAAGGGTTCTCCACAAAGACAGTTTTTTTATGAACTGTTCGGTGCTATTACCTAATGCCCAGAACTTTTACGAAAGAGTTCAGAATGGAATAGGACTGTTAAACAGCATGAACTTTGTCACATTACCAGGTTACACTTCATGAATGAAGAGAATGTATCCTGTGCAGTGAAGGGTGAATACTTCTGTCTTGTCTTGAGATGTAGTGAATGCCCAGAATAAAACTTTGCCCTTCTTCCTGATGTTACTGAAAATCTAGGGTGATGTGTTTGGAAACATGATCTTTTTAGCCTTGGTACTGATGGTATGATGTGCATGAAGTAGGAAGCTGATAGTAGAAAGAGATGTATCTCCCTGGTATTTGGTTGTGTCAACACCAATTGGAGAAAATCTCATTCCAGTGTTCTTTCTGCTTCTGGCAACTGAGCCCTTGATCCAGTAAAATGTAAGATGTCAGACTTGGATTCTGGAGTCAGAGTTTTCGCTTAAGGAAGAACAACATGGATTTTGCAATCTGAGGTGGAGAATGAAGGCACTTTCTACAGTTACAGACAATTACATTTATATTGGAATTTTAACTTACCTTCAAAATACTAGGACCAGTGCAAATTATCTTTGTACACAAATACTACTTTCTAATTTAAGGTGTCTCTTTGAATAGCTGTCCAACCTTTGCACGCTCCATTCAATTCATATGGCAGCGATACTTTGTAGGTACTTCTGAAAGTTAAATATTTAGGCTAGGTCATGATATTTTGATTTGGCGTGTGATATGTAAGGGGTTTTGTACTTTTGGAAGTAGCAAACTTCATTCTGTAGTAGCACTACTGGTATTCTCTAGGTTGACAGGAGGATACATTTTTGTATAGTATAAATTGTATTAAAGATGAGTTGGGTGTTTCTGAACTCTGCAGGTTGCTACCCTATGAGTGAGTGGCACCTTTGTGACACTGGATTTATGGGAACAGATTGTAAATCAGTTTCCGTCTGTCATTATTGTTAGTTTAATGTT
>VZTN01028709.1:6278-59110 GCA_013400515.1 Erpornis zantholeuca
AGAAAAGGTCCCTTTCCACGTTCACCTTACAGAAGAGGTCTGGAATTGGTACCTCAGTTCTAGCCAACAGTGTTTCCAATTAACAGCAATTTCACTCTTCTAAATCTTTGTTTCAGAGAAGCCACAAGGACTAAGAAGGAACTACAATCGTGGGGGGGTTTTTGTTTTGCAAAACATTGAGAATCAGAAATAAAAATGTTAAATTATTTTATACTGTTAAAGAGATTATAGAAAAAGATAAGTTAGATTATTATGTATTTCATATAAATCGTACTACCTTTTTTTTAACTTTGTCAACTTCACATATAATTTTGTGTAGGTAAGTCAATGTTGTCTGTTGAACTGTTGCAAAAATCTCAGTAAGCCATTTCAATATAAAGGTAACTTTTGTTGTTCTGCTATATATTCCTTAAAGGATAAAATTTTCACTAATGTGGTTTAGGCTATCTGGTCAGAGAAAGTGAAATTTGCCACATTTAATCATACTGTGCAGTCCATTGGAACAGCTCACAAAATAAGACATTACACAGAGAAAGTAAGAGCCAAATTTATTTGGCTCCTAAATTGTTGCTTTCCAGGCCAAACAATGTTTTCTGTCAGCCACTTAGATCACGTGGATCCCAGAAAACAAACTAAACAAAAAATCCTGCACCTATTCTCTCACCCATGGAGATGTTTCTGAATACATTCAATGTATATTCTTCTGGCATTCCACCTGTTTTCTCACACCAACCATTTACATCTCCATGAAGAAATTACCATGCCATACAAAACCATACATCACTAGGAGTGTTAAACAGCAGAATCTGAGAGCATGCACATGATTTTTCTGTGGCAATTTTTACTACATCTCAGAGTAGTTTTTCAAGATGTTTGGATTCCTTAATGCAAGGATCAACGCCCTTTTCTGAATATTCAGAAGCATATATGCTACCTACTGAAATATATTGAAATGCTTTTTAACAACCTGCTTTGCATACCCATCTAGGATGCCTTTTTATAACTTGTTATTTTGCTACAGCACTTCAGAAGAAATGTAAGCCATGCCAAGTTTTAGAACAGCACAGAACAAAGATCCATTTCTAAACCCTCTTGCCATACATATAATGACTGAAGATTTAGCTCAATGACTTATTAATACATAGACAATAACCACAACCTTAATGTGACTGACTTTTCCAATACTCAATTCCTAGTTTACTTTCCAAAATCCAGGCAAAGCAAATTAAGACTCTGCATTCGAACTATTTCTTATGTCAGATTTATTTTATTTATTGCAATCAATTTAATCAGAAGGCAAGACTCAGGCTCCTGATCTGTTAACACATTGCTCAGTTACTGCTAGAAACCACATTTTCCCACACGGCTATTGCTTTGCACCTCTCAAAACTCTCTATCAGATAATATATAGTTCTTAGACACACACACATGCATGCACGTGCAATTACCTGCATAAATTCCCAAATAAAAGTTAAGGTCTAGAGGTTTAGGCTCATTTGTTCCATTAGTTTCATTTGTTGGGAGATTCAACCGTTCTTGATTTGTTGGGAGATTCAATCGTTCTTGATTATTTGCCCTGTGGAAATGCACACAGAAGATAACCATCATCAGATAAGTGTGTTTAGCTGTTTCTAGATTCAACTGTTGAAATCTTTAGTTCAAAAGATCTCATCTATCAATGCTGTCATGCATCACGACATGAATAGATACAATCACAGTCTACACTCAGCATAAAGTATAAATTTTTTCCCCCACAAAAAAAGTGGAAATCAGAGGAAAAGCTGAACTATTCTAGAGCAGGTTCCATTCCCCTTAACTTAAACAAAGAGCATTTGACCAAAAAGGCAGAAACAACTGGCCAGTTATTATCATCAACTTACCAGTAAGAAAGCCACCAGTCCTGGAGTACATAGGCCACCTTGAGAAAAAGAGGTAAATACAAGAATCATCTCACAAAATTTAAAAAATAATTAGAAAATTAAATTTCCTTGCTATTCTTTCAAGCTCTCTGGGAAAACATCACATATTCAGAAAAGTATGCCATCCAGTCTTTCAAGACCAGCAGCAATTTGCCAAGCACATTAGAAGGTGCTCTACAAAGAAAGAAGTTACCTTGAATTACCTTACATGTTAGCAAACTAAAGGAAAGCAATATACTTTAGCAAACAAAATATAGCAGCTCTTCCTAATATATGTTAATTGAACATTAAAGAACTCATTTTCGCAGTTCCTAAATTTGCTACAAGAGATATTCCAAAATGCTTTTTGATTAACAAACTTTCTGATGTTACCAGTCCAGAAATTTGTGTTTACAGGAGATAATTACCAGAAACAGGGTTGAAGGATGATGAGAGAGGAGAGGGAGAGAAAAACTCCTACTGCCACCTTCCTTCTGTGACAAGAGGTGACTACAAACATGCAACAGGGTTATTTATCTCAAAATACACTTCTGTTCATGTGAATTTGAAGTTGTGGGCAGTCTACTACAAGATTTGATCTTGCTTAGCTATCTTCCCAACAGACTCAAGTCAAGGACAAGCAAAAAGTAAGTAATATGTTAAAATATATAGACTATTTCTTTACAACCAAGACAAATCACTTCCATGAAATTAATTTGAGCTTTCTCAGCAAGAAACAGAGAAAAAGGCAATAAGGTATCTTCACTCAACTTCCTCCGCTAACCACTTCTTTCAGTAAGTTTGACAATAATTTTCCTTGTTTAAAAATTCTTCTACGTACCTGCTACAGTCTGCATTACACAAAGTATCTGCCTGTCCTCTTCCTCACTTTCTTATTCTGCTAAACAGTGACCCTCCATCTAAACTCTTCGCATAACCTGCACTTACCAACAGGTGAGCTGTTCTTTGAACACTGCTGTCAGACTCTGTCCTCCCACACCCAGTAAATCCATTCGCCCTCCTAACTGGAAACATACTGACTGTTTAGGTTCGTTAAATACCACTTGATACACCTTATTATTTTCTTCTCTTTCTCAAAAAAGTTCACTGGCTTATAATTTTTGCACCAAGTCGTCATCAAAACAATTATTTTAGTGAAGTATTAAAATTGTTGAAATAAGGATCAGTGCAAGACCTCTCAATGCTGCACCAAAATTCCCTGCTGACACTTGAGTACACTACAAAATTACTAAAGAACACCATTCTCCCAAACATTTTAGATAAAACATTATAGCAACAAATATGCATTACATTAAAAAGAAAAAAACAAAAAACAANAAAAACCTCCCGAACACAAAATATATTCAATATTATTTGCGGCCGCCAACAACTTACCTGTGCCAAAATATTAAATACTAAGAGTATAAAAATCAAAAAGTAGTTTGCTCCTGCAGTGAAATATTTTCTGTAAACTTTAAAGTTTATTTTTCCCTCATGGCGACTCTCCTCTGGCACTGCAACCAGTGCATTTTCACCCTGAAAGAAAAAAAGCCCACTGAATAAAGCCCATCAACCTCGTAGTTACAGATTCAGACTAAGCCATTTGAAAGTCATGGCTCAGAACTAGGAAACAATTAAACAAGGAGATAAAGTGATGATGCATATAAGAACTTTAAATATCGAACTATAGCTATGACCAAAAAAAATAGTCACAGTGCAGTAATACTGAAAAATCTACTCTGCAAAGCAACACTTTAAGGATTTAATTTGGCATTGCATCACCAGATATAATGCAACTTCACATATAGCCAGAAATATTTACTCTGACCACATGCAGGATCTTCTTTTCTTATACACCACTTTCACTCATAACAGCTCTAGAAACTAAGGCCTTTATTTGGGGAAGATTCTGTTTTCAGAATCCAAGTGTGTGCAACCTTTCCTTTCCAGAAAAGTATTTGAAGTTAATACTCTTCTACAAGTATGTACCAAAATCAACCAACATATGCCCAAGACTTACAAATTATCCATAAAACCCTAATCATCTCCTTGTAAATACCAACAAAGCATCTGTTAATAGGGCAAACAAGTAAAACGACAAATGGGAAATCATACTAAACAAAAAATGGATGGGGGACCTTGAAAACAGAGAAGGAAAAAACTATACAGGCATAAAGAAGGCAAAAGAACCACATGAATGAACAAAACTTGGAATTTTAAAAAAAATTTTACAGTATATGCAATATAAAAACTAGTGTCAGTTCAATGGACATTAACAGTTGATTGTGCTACCACAAGAGAAGACAGTGCAAGAGCAGTGGGATCAAGAGACCTGACAGACGTGAAAAGAGAAATCCAACCTACTCAATCATAAAAGGTGAGAAGCCTACCTTGGCTTTTTGCTTCTCCAGCTGCTCTACCTTCCCCCACTTCTCCCCATCCCCATCCAACAGTCCAAATGCTGCTAAGAATTTTAGTACACCTCCACAAATTTAAGAGAAGACTGGAGTTGCCATTGTGACGTTAATAATGTAAGTTTACTGCTTTGGAGTATAAAACCATTCCTCAAAAAGGTATTAAAAAGCCCATAGCTTTTTTTTTTTCTTCTTTTTTTAATCTCACTTCTCTTCATTATAGAGAAGAAAGAGAAATAATATATACCCACAGCATAAAGGTGACAATCATCAGGGACATAGAGGGATTGCTTGTTCCATGGATGCAGTGCTAGCACAAGCCTAGCAGAGTTACAGGGAGCCTGTGCTGTTTGATGTGAATGCAAAGACACCAGCAAGAGGCAACTGCTGGGACAGAAACTTTAGGACTGCTTTTACACTGTGCAGGCCAAGAGATAAGGAGGCACCTGGAACTCACACTGGCACCATACAAAGCCTTCTGTTTTCACCAGCAAAAGGGCTGGAGAGAGCAAGGCAGTGGTGTCCCAGGATTACCCCCTCAGGGCCAGCTCAAATCATGTGGGTACATTTATGGTTATGCTAATGCCAGCCATGCAAATGCAGACTTTGCATAAGGCCACAGCTTCCACATGCACTTCCCAGAGCTCAGGATTTCAGGGAAAGTGTTAATTTCAGTGCAGCACTGCACAAACACATTGAACCCACCCAATACAGTGGGACTGGTCCTCTAAAGCACTGCTGTCAGAGCACAGGCTGAAAGACAGTGGGGTGGCTTAGAACACCGACAAGGAATGGCCCCAGCACCCAGCAGAGCTGATGCTGAACTGCACAGACTGACTCTGCTGGGTTTGAGAAGAACCTCGCTGAGCTGTGAGGTGCCAGCCGAGCACAGCTGGGCAAGTCCTCCACAGGCGAGCTCTCACATGATGTGCAATTCATTAATCCCTGAAATCCCAATGCCGCAGGGAAAGCCCATACCGAAACTTAAGAAAAAAACAGCCAGACAAGAATCAAGACACTTCTATGCTTTGAGCACTCACAGGTGGTTGTTCCATGGCTCCATCTTTGTGTGAATGGATAGATGAATCCTGGGACAAGACAGAGGACTCTGAGAAGGTTCGGTTCCGGGCAGACTTCAGGTTGGGGGTTCCTGGAACTGACAGCTGTTCTACCACTTCTTCATCTTTTTTCAAAAGGGAAGCAAAGTCGATGCCAGATCTCAGGAACTCTGCATAGGTACCTTTCCCCACCATTTTACCCTACAATTAATAGAAACTTTTAGTATCTTCATTATATACTTTCCATAAAGGACAATTTTTCTTATCTGTCCTTGCCACCTCTGGGGTTCTGCAGTTGCTGGGTACACATCCTACTGCAGTAACTGAGCTGAAGCCTCTGAGTTCCTCACTTCAAGGAGCAGAAATAAGCTCTTTAGGCTCTAACCAGTTGCCTCATAGCAGCTAACAGGGCCAACAAACATACAAATGGGAAGAGAACAGCCCCAGTTACAGCCAGGCGAGAATCACCTCCCTGGAGAAGCTGTGGGACACAGCCAAGCCATGCAGCTTTAGGACAACCTGTTAAACTACATACATAACCACCAGTCTTTTTATATTGCTCCAGCCCAGGGGTAAACAGCATCTTCATTTTCTGATCCTTGCAGAGCCTTACAAGGAGCAACACTGACCATGTCCACATTTCTTTCAGCTCTACCACAAACTCATTTCTCAAGAGCTACTGGAACTTTTAAAGCAATCTGAATGGAAGGAAAAAGAGGGACAATGTCCATTTTTGCACCATCATGATGCATCAAAAGTAATTTCACATATCACTACCCAGCCTTAAAAAAAACAGGAAAAATAGGCCTGGCTGTAGTCCTTGCATTTCCCCTCTACCACTAAATATCTGGTACAACAAAGCTGGGAAGGAACTAGCTGCACTGAAGGCATGCTCATTCTCAAAGGTATCTGAGACTATTTCTCATCCTTAATTTAAAAATGGATTTGCTCCAAAATCAACATAATTCTTAATTCACAGAGAAGTGTAAGGAAAAACAACTAAAGCAAAGCATTAACGCAATCTCTCTCAAAATTCTCTCACAGTATATTAAATTTGAAGCAAGGGAAGGCTAAAATTTATTTCAAAACCAGACAAAATTTGAAGAAATAAGAATTCACATCACATAATAAAAAAATTTAAGGTTATTTGCACGCATGATAAAATTCAGAAACAGATTTTTCAGGGAAGTTATTCCAAGAAAAATTAACTTATTAATAACTGTAAAAATTAAAAACCATATAGTTTGTTGTACTTATAACCATGTAGTCATAATGTAGACAGAAAATATATTTACAAACTAAAAATAAAAACCTGACTTTTTTTTTCCTTTTCTTAGATTAGAAAGGATAATTACAAAGTACAAGTATGGACACTGAAATCACTTACATCCTTTAAAATCAGAATCTGATTTGCAGCACGGAGATACTGCAACTGGTGAGTGACCAAAACAGAGATCTTCTGATGTAAGGCCTCACAAATACATCTGCAAAGAGATGGAAAGATTAATTAAAATTAAGTGTCCTAAAAGATTTTCATTATTTCTGGAAAACCTCTTCTATTCAACTACTCCGTTTTTTAAAATAAGGAGATGACCATGCTTACTAGATTTATAAAAACTATATAAAAATTTAACAATCACGTTCCTTAGTTATCTTTCTAAGTTTTCAAGGTAGGGAAAAGAAATAGAATTACTTCTTGTGTGGAAAAAAAGAGGTGGCAAGAAGACATTTCATTAAAATTCTCCTAAACATTCTTGTAACAAATGTACATGTTATAAGCTGAATTGCAAAGAGAATATTTGAAAAAAATATATACTAAAGGAAAGAAAAAGAAGGGCAAGATACTGTGGAAAATTATGGACAAATTACAAAAGCCAGTAAAAGTAACTTCTTTGAGAGAAGCTTTCAGAGCAGCCGTAACATCAAGCCACAGAGACTTCTGGAGAATTAAACGGTACTACTGATTTAAACTACATTTTAAGCTGTACTGAGAAAGAGGAGCAAAATCCTGGAACCATCCTCTAACCTCTTCCCATCAATTCAGAGCTTATCTGCCTCTCCAGTACCTTACCAAAATTTTGGGATTTGGAGGGAAAAAAGAAGGGACCAGGTACACTAGGACCAGTCAGCAAATGCAGGTGAAACCCAAAAAAATATAGTGGAATAGATATTTGGTGTCTTTTCAGCAGAGCCTTGTAAGGCCACCAGAGCCACAGAAAAACCCCAGAAAACACAGCAGTGGAGCAATGGTTTACAAATGCAGAGTAAGCATTTACAAATTCTTACAAATGCAGAATGTAAGCACGTTCTTCATGTACAACAGGGACAGTACAGACCCAACTGAGACCCAACACTCTCACTGCCTTCATCCCCACAGAAACAAAGCAGGGAGACAAGCCCTTCATGTGGACAACCCTTTCTCAACCACTCGCTGTCTTAACAAGGAAAACTGGTATTTTCCAGAACAGCGGTGTTCAGTGACAGATTAGCATTTTCATTTGGATCAGGAATGCCTTTCCAAAGGCCATCATCTCCCAGTTCACAGAATGGGTCAGGCTGGAAGGGTCGCCTTCCAGTGACCACAGTGTCATCTGGTCCAAATTCAATTCTGAAATGCAAATAAGCAGTAAAAGGAGTAAGGCAGAAAAAGAACATGACCTTAACAGCAATGATATGCCATTGCTTACTGCATTTCCTGCTTTCAATTAACTCCCTACACAGGTTTCAGCATCTCTTTTTTCACTCCTACGAAGACTGTAGGAAGTAGATGGGTAATACTACCATTACCATAATTACATGCAGAAAGTATATTATAGTGTTAACTGGACAGAAAAAAATGAAGTTAAAAGCAACACTCTTCCTGAGACAGTTATATGCTTGATATGCAAAAGTAACTATAACCCCACAATATTCTTATGTGGCCAAAATAACAATTAATCAGGTATTTGCAGCAGTTGCAACTATTTATACACCACAATACGTATTGCAGTGTATATTTATCTTTGTGGGAGCATTACTCTGACACGGTCACTGAAACAAGCCATGTATTAACTAGAGCACCAGGATACCAAACAAAGGATACCCAACAAAACATTATCTTCCAAAAAGCCTACACAGAAAATTAGACAAATATCAGAGAGGCTACAGGAAATACCTAACAGGAAAGTTGCCAAAAGAGAATGCAACAGGTCTTTACTGTGAAGAGATCTCTCTTCCCCTTACACAAGTCCTCCAGCCTACGCACCACTCTGATCACTGAATTTTCCACGTGCCAGGTGTATGTCCAACAGCTTAGTGGGACAAACTAGCCACTAGAAAATCCAGTGGCTTAAAACCTTGAAATCTTAATCCTGAGCCACGGTGAGCAACTTTGCCATTTGGGGAGGGGGAGGGAGGAACAGAAAAAAAATTGAGTCATTGCAGCATGGAGGAATCCAATTCAAACTGTGGGAGCTGTCAGCACAGCTTCAAGCATCATCTTGATCTCAGGAGAGTAGACAAAAATTATCTCTGTGGAAATTTGTCTTTCCACTGATGTATCAGTTCACTCAATAAAGATTTTTTTAAAAAAGAACAACTCTTGATTTCACATCTCTCTGGGTAAAAAGAAGTGAGCTGAATAGTTTGTTAGTAACAGGTACATAGAAAAACTGTTGTCACAATTCACTGACAGGAGCACAGACAGGAAAACTTGCAACAAGGAGTGTACACTTAGATCTAAACAACCCACTGCTCAGACAGCTCACTAGAAAATTTGCCAACTAAAATACCAAGTCATTATGAAGCACAGAAAACTAACAAAATACTAAGTAGAAACTTAACATCAATCTACTTGAGTTTTATGTTCAAGCCTTTTTCTTAATTTTTCTAAAAATATTCACTCTCCCATTTGACAGCATCATTCTGCAGCAGTGACCATTACATTTGTACAGTGCCTTAGCTATCACAGAAGACTGAAGCCAGGGTTCAAAGCCAGAGTTCAAAGACAGGCTCCGCGAAACTGTGATGAAAGGGCAGGTACAATAGTCAGAGAGATTGCTGAATTCCTTGTTAGTGAAAACTTGGTATTGTCTTAGAATGGAAAAAAACCTCAAAAACATTCCAAAATAGTCTGTAAGTTTATTTTTCTAACTGGTTCACTAAGGCTTAGTTTCATCCTCCATCTACTTTTAGAAGTACTGTTCTGTATAACTGAAGAAAAACAACCAGGTGAAAAGCCCAGTTCTAGGTGTGTCCCTATCTAGACACACAATCTGATAGTGTGTCCCTTTCTCACTGCTGATACATAGAACCCACGGAAACCCTTCTCAGCAGGAGACATAACTGGTCCAAGGGTTCAGACCTCTGCTGGAGCATGCCCAGGACCGCCACCATCCTTTTACCTGCCTTTTAAAACCCCAGGAAGTCCACATTCCTTATGTCTCTCCACTACTCTCAACAGGCACACCTTGTTAGCGAGCACACTTAATGCATGACAACAGGACAAACTGCTGCACAAACTCCAGTTGCCACTGTCACATTTATTAAATACACAAGTGCACACAGTCACATGAGATCCAGACAGAGAACACCCTAAGGTTCTTCAGCCTTTCTCGAGTATAAGGAAAAGTAAGAAGGGACTGTCAAAGTTGCATCCTCTTCCCCAACTAAGAACCAACTTAAGTGTAAAAATGTTTCTGGCAGAAGTTAAATGGGTTCTTCTCAATTTTTAAGCTAAACAGGAATTTCAACATCCTTGAAAATGTACTCCAGGGACAAGCTACCCTCGCCATTATAAAATTTTTCTCTGAAGTTCAAGTTTAAGTCCTTTGGTGCAATTTCAATCCATTATGCCCTCCAAGGGGCCCTAGACCAGTTCATTCCTGTGTACAAAGTCCCTTCATACATGAAGTCCTTCTCCTCCAGACATGAAAGAAAAACAACTACAAGTAATAAAGAAGTCTCCCAAATCAATGTTTAAGTTGCAAATAGGTTTATTTCTCCCAGGCCTCCCTGCCCTGGACACCCAAATGTTATTGACCACTTGTAATGGCGTATGAAGTTGGTCTATACATTTTTTGAAGTGCACATTATTTCAGCTGAGATTTTACACGTACAAAACATTATAGGAGTATTATTTTACTTGCCACCTATAGTACTGGTCATAAATCCCAGGGTACCACTTCCTTAACAAGAGCTTGACATTGGTTTGTGATCTAGTGCACTCTACACCTCCTTTTCCATACACCTACCACACTACCAATCCCCACTCATTTTACATTCATGAACTCAACACTTTGCACTTTTCCCTGCTGCATGCACCTATTAATTCACATCTCATAGCCAAGACTTCCCAAATACCTGTCCATCTCCAGAACTGTCTGGAGATGCCTGGTTTTCTATTGTCTGAAAAAGTACCACCAATGACCTTCACATATCCTCACAAATACCAGAACCAGGACAGACCTCTCCAGAAATTACACCCTTCCAATTCAACAAAAATAAGCAGAGAGTATTTTGAGTTAACAAACCTAAGTAACAGTGTACTATAATCCATTTAAAAAAACCCATTGCACTTTGACAGCAAACTGCTACACAATTAAAAAAAAAATTAGCTTGAGCTTTGATAGTGCAGAGCATGAAGCAGGAGACACTGAGAAGGGGGCCTACAACAACACAGTGCTCCCCTGTGCAAAGGCAGAGTCTTTGCACTTCGTGCATACGATTCCTCATTTGTTCTTCCTTCCCTATCAGGTTTGCTTTTCTTTGAGACAAGTTGTTCTTTAATCTTTTTTAAGTTTTTTATCTCCAAGAACCAGCTTTCTTTCACCTCTGCAAAATGTGTCTTCTTTAATGATTCTACTTTCTTCCTTACCATTCTTTCTCCTACTTCTTTTTGGAAGTTTGCATGCAAGTTTAACTTTACTCTAGTTAATACTTGTATTCATTTCAATGAAAATAACCACTGAAATGAAATTAAAGCACATGCAGAAGTGCTCACAGGCATAAAGCCTTTGTTATATTCATTTACTTCCTATATTTGTTTTCCTCTCCCTTCCCTTTAAATTTAAGTGGTTTAGGGAGAACAATCCCCCAGCTATTTCTGCACATTTCAAAGTTTACAAAATTTAAAAGAGAAGTGCTATGTTTGCCAGAGACAAAACCCACACACCCTACACATTCTAGTATGCTGTCCCTATTTCTACTCTGCTGCTTCTGTTTCTATGCCTACCTTGATAATCATTTCTCTCCATCTCATGACAACTCCCAGACACATATAAATATGACTGGGCCCCAAAATCCATAGACCTGTTCCAGGCACCAGGTAGCACTGGATGGCTGGAGAAAGTACATAAGCAAACATAGTGAGATGCTTTCTCTGGCACACATTTCCAGCTACCAGCGTCCATATATTAGGAACAGTTTGAGCCAGAGATCTTAGTGTTTAAGTAGATCTTTGCGAATTTTTCTATATGAATTCTGTCTGATACTAGGAACGATACATCTGCGCATACCACTCCCGAGAACTATCACAACTTTAGGTCTGATTTTAAAACATTCCTAAACCATCCTGCAACTCTGTCTATTCTCACAAGCACAAAGGAGGAAGAGAAAGAAATCAGGCTGATCATCAACTGAGACTGGCACACAGCTTCTGTCACTGGAAAAGATACAAGGAAAGGAACACTACCTAGAGAAAGGCATGCCTCAGTAGACCAATGAAATATAAATATCACTCTTAAAAACATGATTTTTGAGTCAATATCGCTGCTGGGACACAATTTACTTTCTATCTAAAGATGATCTGAAACTGTATCATCTATAGCAAAAAATAGATAAACAGAGACAGTAGGAAATTCCTTGACGGAAAGGTTTTCTTAAGAATCACAGGCTGTTCCAAAGTTCACCATACAAAGCAATGTGCTACTGGAGCCTCAGAATGAGGCTGTCCCTCATTTTGAAACTACAGGTCTCAAAATACCGGATTTCTTAAACATTACTTAAAACTTACTTTTATTTAAATAAATATAAAATAAAGACATCTTTTCATATCCACATACAAATATGTACAAAAACTCATATAGCTATAGTGGCAACCCCCCCCCCGGGAAAAGGCTGAAGCATGCCTACTATTAACTATCAAGAGAAGTCACAGGAAAAACGGCAACAAACAACACAAAAATAGGAATTCTTGAGTTTATACCTTCCTAGGTCCCAAGGAATCTGACCAGAAAAGAGGAAATAACTGAAAAACTGGCTTTATCTGCTCCATCATCCACAGAACAACTTGTCTGTATCACAAAGAAATTCTTAAGAGCCACAATCCCTTATTAATAATATCATGGTCTGTTTTCCCACTGGAGCTGTAACACTTGCATTCTTTCTCATTTGAAAAGTATTTCTATATTTTAAACTGCTTACTGCAGTAGCTGAATAGAACACAGAAAAGCAGCAAATGTAATGAATCAGCCATCCACACACCACAGTTTTGGGGAATTACTAGGAACATACCTATCTTTGATGTAAACACATAGACTAGACACTTGAAAAACAAATTAAACTTTAACATAAAATTACAAGAAAAAAAGAGTGAGTGAACTGAACAAAATCCACTTCAGATTTTCATTAAAAAATCCCCTGTTCCTTCCATCTCGTCCATTGTTTTAAGCCTCGCGGTTTGGACTCCTGGGGGGGCAGCCTGCATGAAGTGGTGTTTTGGACATTCCTCAGCACCATGTTCCAAGAAATCATTCTTGCCCAAGTGCTCTCTGTCTTCTCCACATTTCTAGCACTATTCAGGAAGCATTAAAGTACATGCCTTGCCATGCTTTTCAAAGCAACTTACTGAATATAATGCTCTCCCACTACCCCCAGCACCTTTAGAGCTTCCATGAAGGCCTCAGAAAACAACTTCTGTTTGTAAAAAACCCTCCCTTAAAATCTTGTGCGGGGACGCCTTGCTCGGTTTTCCTCCCCACTACTACTCCACCCAGTCCATTTTCTAAAAAATGCTTTCATTCTACTTTTATGTGTTTTGCTCAATCTGATCTGGGGTCAGGGAAAAAAAATGAAAGTACAGAAAAAACCCCAGCTACTTTTCTGAGTTTCAAATTCTCTTGAGATAACCTCCTTATTCCTCCTCATCTTCACACATTTATCAGCAACAAATGCTGTGCTCACAGAGCAATGGCTTGTATCTCCTTTGTGGTTTTGCACATGCAAAAATCCACACTTCCAGTTTTGCAGTAGAATGTAGATGCTACCAATGTCACATGAAAAGTAGAATAAGCTGAAGAGGCAGTCTGACCTCCTTCAGAAGGCAGTACCATGGTACTTTCTTGTTTCCCTCTTCATGAAGAGACCTTAAGACTTCAGGAAAAGACAGGTTAACAGCTCAGGTGGGTGCACCTTCAGAACTCAGGCACTGATACAGTCAGATGCTGGAGTTGCAGAGAGGTCTTGTGCAGAAACAAAAAAGCAGCAGCTGAAGCCTCAAAAGCTTCAATAGGCACCAAAGGAATTTGATAGGGTATGTGAACTACAGAGGTGATGAACTCCATCTATCAGGTGTTGCAGGTGAAAAATGAATATAAAGCCTATGCATCATAAAACTCTTACTCCATACTAGCTGATGGAAACAAACAGTAGCCTTTTGAATAAATGAATAAAATAAAGCAAAATGTTAATGGGGTTTCAGAGGGTCCCGAATTGAAACTGCAAACATCAACAGGATGGACAATTTTCAAATTTAGATACTAAAAGCTTCCCTGTATGGGGAAAAAAGAATGTGCATGCCACTGCTACTCAATGCAATTTCTATGGCCAATTCTGCAAGATTTCTGGAAGTTTTTATGATTATCTACGGGTGGACAGGAGAGAACAATAGTAAAACCAAATTAATTTATGTATTTGGAGTGTAGAATTCAAAGGATGCAAGTATGCTAAACAAAACACATTTATTGAAGGCCTGAACCAAAGACCATTGAATTCTATCAATGGAAGTTTCTCCTTCTAACAAATTCTAAATTATGCCTTTTAAAATGGAGAGTAGCAAGCTGTAAAGAAGAAAGGACAAAACATTGGCTGGGTCTAAACAGATTATTCTCATGCTTACCTCTGTGCCTTAGATTTGACAGTTTCAGAGAGATGGAGACAAAGAAACACACTCAGAAGGAAACCTGACTTTTAACGAACACTGTTTCTTTGGGAATGGGGGAACGTCCAGTATTCCTCTCTTACATGGTGTACATAATCTTTCTCTCTATTTCTGCTCTCTGCAGTCTACTCTGCAGGCTACATGCCCTGTTTCACCTACCCAAGGGAAATTTCAACCATTCAAGAACCAAAAAGAAAATTTATTCTTTCCTTCAACCACTTGAATTAAGTGCTTATTACTAGCACTTAATTACTAACAAGTAAAGTTGTAGCAAGCTAAGAAGCAATTTAAAATCCTACCCCATTTTATTCTTTACTCAGTACTAATATTCATAAACCTCACTATTCATAAGCCCCAATACTCATGTATGAAATTCAACATTCTCCTCAAAAAAATGGCATATAAGAATAATTCTATTTATAGTATCTTCAAAACGTATTTTTACAGAGCCTTTAAAAATAAAGAACAAAATCCACAAAACATGGAGGGGAAAAACCCCCTGTATCTTTCAATTAGATACAGTAGGGGAACAACAAATCAAAAAGTGAATGTACTAAGTTTTGTGAAGAAATCCATCTCCTCAGAAATGCTTTCTCAAGTTTTTCTATAAGGAATTACAATATAACAATTGCATTTTAAGTGAAAATAAAGCAGTAACATACTTTTCAAACAAATGTCTTCCAACTTCAGCATCTACTGCACTCAGTGGATCGTCCAAGAGATAGATGTCTGCATCCTGATACACAGCTCTAAAAGGTTTAAAGAAACATCAGTATCACAAAGTCTCACATTATTTTACTTTAGTCACTAGAGTCTGACAATTTATAAATTTTAGAAACAGAAAAAACCACTAACCTGGCCAGATTTACACGGGCCTTCTGTCCCCCACTCAGAGTAGCTCCACGATCTCCTATTACTGTTAGGTCACCATTTGCTAACAATTCCAAGTCCTGTGAACATGAAAGAACAGATAAAAATATGTATTTTTAAATCATTTTAACTACAAAGACCAGCAAAGTTGCTTTAACATAACATTTACTTATTTGAAAAGTATTAACAGATCACATTAAAATACATGATTTCATACCAAATGTAGTATCTGCAGTAACTTTATGACTCTATCCTTTCAGCAAAAATTAATTGAGAAAGAGACAAAATAGAGGAGATCCTAAAGTGCACTTTTTATACAGCTCAGCTAAGTGCACTACTATCCTTAGTCTTACAAGGAATATTTACTGGCAATTCAGAAAAATCAAATAAAATACTAAAAAGTGTAACAGTACATTTATTTGGTTTTATTAGAACAAAATTAGCTGTCCCAAAAAAAACCCCCTCAACTATTACTGGTAAATCATCTTCCCAATGTCCCTAAAAATGGCATTGTTTTTATTCTTACTACAATGTATTCAAGAGAAATAACTACAACACTCATCACACCGATTTAGTTAATTTGGGAGCTCAGGACTCCTGTTGTCAGGGTAGGACAACAAAATTATACAGTGTTCCATGTTATATTACTGTATTTCCTGTTCAGGAAATACAGAAGTTTTACATTAAGGTACAAAGCATATTCTGAAAGCTTTTTTACAGCTTTTATACGATACATAAATTTGCAAGAAAACTATGAAAGCAAATCTACCATCAAATATGAAGTGGGGATTTTTTTAATGCTGTTTGCTGTCTTTTCAAGTCATTAAAACCTTAAGTTTAGACAACAGCATGACTGAATATCAGCAGGAGATACTAAAACTCTGCCAAGTGTAAAAATCCTGCAAAAAATGTTCGTTAGAGTAACCATCTGCTTTTCACCTGTGTCACTGCTGACAGAAATATCATAACATGCTGCACAAAACCTTTTAAGTTGCCAAGCAAAATGTCTGTTTCTTGACAAATCTGGCTTAATCCTCTCCTATATCTCATGTCACAAACTCCTTTGCACACAAACGTTTCAAATATATTTTTTCATGAAACTACTTGGGTTCAGCAAGTTCTCCACTATGTAGCCCTAAGGCTCTTTTGATAGCCTTTGACAATGCATAATACATGGCAAACATGACATTCATTTCAAAGGAAAGCATATAGGATATTTACAAAATTAAAGTCACAAAGAGTGCTACCTTGATCATTTGTTTTCTGCCTCTTATTGCATTTGCACACACCCCTAATATAATACGCATGAAAAGGGCTAAAATGTAATTATGAAATGAAATAATAGGGAACAGCTTTTCCCAAATTTGTGTGCTTCACGTAAGCTATACCTCCCCCTAGTGGACCTTTTGGGAATTAGAAGAGGATGCTCTCACAGGGATGGCAAAAAACATTACACATACTTTTTCTAAGCAACAGGAGTTATTTCACATGCTACTAATAACAATCTATTCCATACATTTTACATTGCAGCATGTACCACAGATCTGAAAGAACTCTAAAATAACAATAACAACCATGGAAAAAAAATACACAAAGAGAAAACCTTACCTTTTTAAGAGCACAGACTTTCAAAACTTTTTCATATTTTTCTTTCTCATATTCCTTGTCAAACAGTATATTACTTCTTACAGTTCCAGAAAACACCCAAGGCTGCTGAGAAACATAGGCAATTCTTCCAGTAACATTTATCAAACCTTTGTCTGTAGGCAGTTCACCAAGCACAGCACTTAAGAGCGAAGACTGGAAAAGATTTTTAAAAAAATCATATAAAAATTAAAAATCTTGGTTGCATTAACAACATCACAGAGATTGAGCAGTGTTTACTGGCACAATGACCTATTTCACCCTGGCGCTCAAACTACTGCTAACAGTAGAAAAGCTCTAGTATCTTTTTCATGCAGTCTTGAAGCAACACACAAACTGTGTTTAACTCCACACCATCTCCTCCCCACCCAGAAGGACATCAGCCTGTCTTGAATGTCAGTATGTGGAATGTGTGATTATACACACAAAGGAACTGTACATTTTCAGGTTTCTAGTTTTCACATATAATAGACTCAAAAGCCTCATGAAATTGTGTAAATATTAACTTACTTTCCCAGCTCCTACAGGACCAATCACAGCCAATAATTCCCCTCGTCTGACAGTAAACGAGATTTGTTGAAGTGCTGGGGTTTCCAAACTCTGTGGATTCGAGAAAAAGTTAGGATTTCTCAGTAATGAAATATAAACCATCAAAATAAATATTTAGAAACAGAAAACAATGTGCATACATCACTATAAACTACCAGTCCACATGCCCACCATACTTCCAGGCACAGGGTTTTTGCCTCTTCAGTAATCCACAAAGACTTCTGAAAGACCCTCATCCTTCACCACAAACATGCAACACAGATAAAACAGCATCCAAGGAATAAGGAGGTCAAAGGCAGCAGAAGCAGTGCTTCCTCAGAGCCCACATCTCTGTGCTGGCCACCACAGCAGTGTTCCCAGCCCCAGCATGATTTGCTCAGCGACTCTAAGCACACAGACAAATGGAGGACTGAGGCTCTCAGAGTCTCAGGAAAGCCAGGTCTGTGTTTGCTCTAGTCAAGGCTCTACCCAAAGTAAAACCAAAAAAATGCCGTTTGATTTTACAGAACCTCATCCTGTGTGCTGGGTATCCTCACAGACTTTTCGTGGACGGTGTAGTGGGCTATTTGTGTGAAAATATACCCTATGTCCATCTCTTATGTCATGTATGAGCTTTTTTCCCAACTTTCACCTTTTCTATCAAGGTTGCAAAAATGCCTACTTGTGTAAAGAAAGGATGCTCATCTCTTTAACAGCTATGCTAAATAGCAATTTCTAAGGACCTGGTGCAGCTCCCTCTCATTAAAGCAAAACACCTTTGTAACAGAATCTGCCTTTACATGCATCTCTGCCCACACTAAGCATGACTGGCACTAAAATGCAAACAGTAAAATCTACACACTAAAAAATCCCTGAACAAGTACTTTGGTTAAAGGACCAAACAAAAACCCAGCCTTAAGCTCCAGAAACAGAAGAGTACGGTTAAGAATATCTTAAAATCTTCAGCCACCTTTTGAAGCTCAAGTGGCTGAAGAAGCCACCACCCAACTCCATACAAAACGTGACACAAGACAAAAAAGTTCTGGTACTGCAAAAGGAGAAAGCCTGCAATTCATTTCAAATTATTTGGGAAGAAACTTTAGTCCGGTATCCATCCACATCTCTGACGGCTGGGATAGCCGGGATAGCACACACGTGCTCACTCGGGACAGGAGCAATCCCAGGCAGGCAGCCCCACTCGCAGAGCTCACGGAAGGGTTCGCATGAAGCTGAACTCACGCTCTTTGTGCAGCTCTGCCAAACCACTTCTGCCGCTACGGTGAATTTCCACAAGGTGGCATCAACGGGTGGCACTTTTTCTCCTTTTCTCCGCACAACCCCACCACCCGCCCCAACCAGCATCTGACCACGAAGCTGATTCCTCTGTCCAGAGTACACGGCTCAGGTGCCCACCCAGTGCTAAGGTCGGGAGAACTCTATTAACTTATGGCAGCCATAGATTTTCCTTTTTTAACACATAGTTTGTAGGAAGAGAAAGTATCTCTTACTAAATCAAATGTCCACATGGAAAAAATAAACAAGCTTTCAGACACACAGGCCATTCTTCAGATCTCTTGAGGTTGTGCTTCTGTATTCAGAGAAATGCGAAGACATTTCCTCTCACATCAAAATTAAAAAAAAATAACATAAGAGCCAAAAAACAGTACAGAATAATTTTTTTAAAGTTTTTGAACTATTACTGCCATACTATATATTAAAGCAGTACTGGAAGGTATCATAGAGCCAACATAAAACTAATAATTCAAGCAAACAGCATAGCCACACACACCTAAGTGGCACGATATTTTTGCAAAATAGCATTCCTTATAATTAAAGACAATTTGTCCTGAATTCATCACACCTGTTTTTAGGCACTAAACTGAAGCACTTAAAGTAAGAGCACAGACAAAATATTGCAGCTAAGTTCACCTGACAGCTCACTACCACAAATGTCCCAGCTCCTCTGTGCCCTGTCAACTTGCCGTGTCTCCAACTTTCCTCCTTCTGCCTAACCTTGTACAGGTTGTTCATGGGACTCCTATCAGAATTACTCTCACTAAAAGTGATTCATTTTCTATTGCTTTATCCCTCCGAACTGCTTCACCACAAGGTCATACAAACCAGCATTAACAACCAGCATAAGGGAGCCAACAGGCAGAGAATCCAAGGACAAGAGGACACAAGAATGATCCTTTCAGGGGCAGCAACTCCTTAGGTAAGCTTTGGCAGACCTTACACGTCCTACAGACAAGAAAATGAAACAGTTCTGCCTGCCTAAAGGATACAGAGGTCATATATTGCATAGAAGTACTACACTACTCAGGCTTCTCTTTAGTAAGGACAAAAACTACAAGGGATAAATTTGTCCTCTGTTCAAATGCTGAATTTTTAAATCTGAAGTTTCTCAGTTGGGCAGAGTTCCATAAACTCAAGAAACATCAGTAAAAAGCTGAAGAATCCCTAGTTCCATGCCAGTATCAGACTAGCCTGTGGTACTCAAGGCTTTTAGTCTTGTTAGTAAAACAAGACTTACCAGGAAGTAATTGGTTTTGTTTATCTTTTAAGAAACTGTAATACACCCCATTAGGTTGTTTACCTGAAAGTGTAGCTAATAATCCCTTTTTTATGTCAAGTGTGGATTCATGGGTTGCTTGTTGGTTGGTTTTTTTAATATCGCTTTTGGCACACAATCTCTATAAATTAAAAAAATTATCATCGGGCCATACAGTGTCTGTACAGAAATCCAAAGTGTCTTGAGAAACCCAGTCAGGGTAGCAAGCTAAGCCTGCTACTAGACAAAGGATAACATATTTATATTATTCCTTTCATAACTTATCTCTATCAGAATTTATCACTTTTTTTCAGTGAGCAATTCTATAAAATTATTTTGCATCACTCTAAGAGTATATAACAGAAACTTTCTGAGCAGATCTTAACAGTTCTAAGAGAACTCATCTTCTCCCATGCACACTGCAATTAAATATCAAAATGAAAGTTACGTTAATAGTTTTGTGGATGGCTTGTTGGTTTGGGGTTTTTTTTCAAATTGAAAGGAAACCAGTAATTCCAGTCATGCTACCCTGCTTTATGCAATATAAACAACTCGTAGAAAAAAAAACAACAAACTTTTATGGGGACATTATGCAACCATTTCCCATAAACTGTTAATGGTGGTACCGAAGTGAGTTTCAGAAGAAAACAAAGATTAAGCAATACATTGCATTTTGCACTAGAATGTATTCACAATAAATCTTTTATATCAATTAATTTTTGAAAACTTGGTCAATGCCTCAGAAATATTATTGTCACGGAGAATTCTGAGAAAGTAAAGCAGAATAAAATAGCAATTTTCTTTTGCAGCTGAGTAGCAGTAGGTGGATCTTCACGTATGTTTTCACACCTAATCTTCCTTGGGACACAGCACAGGTAGGGGAACAAGGTTTAGAAAGGGAAATATATGATGTCTTATTTGCATTACATTTATATGCAAGTCACTTTTAGAGCTTCCAGCACCTGTAATGGAGACTGAAGTCTCTCTTGTGTGAGGACACTGGCAGGCTGTAATAGTGACAACAATTCATCACCAACTGCTGCTTACCACAGCAATTAAAGTTTTAAAACAGTCAGAAACAGTCAATCTTTACCTTTCTTACATAAAAGCAATACATAATAAATTTATCACCTGTCTATTGTCCCTTTTTCTAGCCATTTTGGAGAATTTGGTGCACTGTAAGCAGAAAAAAATCTGCAGCTGAACAGTCTCAAAATACAGAGCAACAAATACAGGCTGACTCATCTCTAAAGCTTTCAAATCTGTTGCAAGAAATGTACTGTTGTGCTGTTTCTAGACCAATGGACTGATGAAGCACTCAGTTCACAGAAAAAAACTCCCACACAATAAGGCCCACCTTGGTGCGCTGTCTCTCTTTAATTCCAATTTAAGTACCTCAGCCATAATGCAGTGCTGCTTAGTAACAGGCCATGTTTTCCCACAGATATGCAAGTTTTTCATTTAGTATATTATTAAGGAATAGCTACTTTTAATATGCACTTGATAGTGTTTTCAGTACTGTTCTACAGAGTTAGCTAAACATACTGGTAGGATTCTCATACACAAACGATGGAATACAAAATATCAGCACACTATACATACACACACTGCATTTTAGACTTCAAATGACAGCAGCACCAATATACTTAAATTAAGTACATTTACCTTATCCCAATAGCAAGTCAAATCTTGGACATGAAGAATAATATTTTCATTACTGCCATGAAGTTGTGGCTTGAAGTGTGAGACTTCATCAAGCATCAGAAAATTCTGCAGCGAAAGAGAAGCAGAGGACATTGCCTAACGTGAGACTGAAAATGGAAAAGGAACCCAAACACGTTTTTTGAAAGCAGCATACAGAACATTAATTATGGGGTTGGAAAAAACAACCACGAACTCATCAAAGAATTACATTTCCAAAGCAATGCACAACTACAACACTGTACCTCTAACTAGCTAGCTCTCCCTCCCAAAAAACCTCCAAAAGGCAGATTTAATCGAAAAGGACTCTAACAATCACCTGCTCAATAAAGAATTCCAGAAAGGAATGGACCTTAAGGACCTATCCCGTCTTTTCCTTGAATCACTATCAACTTTTAAATTGTTTAACTCCCTCTTCCCATACAGAAGAGGTGAAACCCTCACTGCAACACCTTCTCATTCCATTGCTTTGATGGCAAAGGCTTATGTTATTTCATTGGAAGAATGACGAGGACAGTAAGCAGCTGTCCACATCTCTATTAAGCATTTTTCAAGTGACTAATAGAAGACAGCACACTATCTGAACATTTCCTCATTTTAAAGTCCAGGACATTAACCAAAAAAAGAAACCTGCTTACATCTGCATAACTGTCTCATTGCACTTTCACTGCTGAACTTCTATTCTACATTACATCCCAGTCAGCAAACATTTCCTTCAGTTTGCAAAAGCATGCACTTTGTACCACAGCCACACTTCTACCACACCTTGCCTGATGCTGCATAATAAATAGCCCAAACACATTTAGAAAGGAAACAGGCTATTTCCACAGAAGACTTTCAAGGATAACTGCTACCACAATTTTATGACAAAAACCGAAAAAATTCTATCATGCTTTGACTCAGAGTCAAAAGTAAAGACCTTAAATAGGCAGCAGCAGACCGTATTTTGGGAAGAGAAGGAAGGTCTTAATCGTAGAAGCCCAGACTAATCAACAAGTACTTAGCTAAGAGTTTGCAGATGTGAGGTAGCTGCTGAAGACTTACAGAAAGCAGTAACTAAGAGGAAGCAGGAGGAGGATGTCAAGAGCCACCGGAGGGCAAGGGAGAGTACTGGTAGGCTTTTACAGGCACAGAGGTACTGCTCAGACTCCAGATGGCAGGTATTGTCACAGAGAGTGATGGGAAGTCGAGCATTTTAACACAGCAGCCCATAGTGTACAACACACTCTTGTTCTGTTAGCACCAGACATCGGCACTACCAATGCTCATTCTTACTGAATTTGAGTCTTCACTCCAGTACTGAAAGCAGCCACAAGACAAAAGCCAGGGCTCACACCTGTCCTCCATAGATGACAGGGTAGAGCAGTGTGAAGTACAAATCTTACAGCTCCCATCTGCCTGCTTCATTCTTCAGATCCCAATCCCAGCACGCCTGCGTATCTGTATACACGTTCCTCTTACTTCAGAAATGTCTACACCACCTCTTTGCCACACACTCTTCTCCTACATCTCAGCCCACCCTACATCGCATGTCCTGTTTTTTCTACCTGCATTCACAGCAATGCGTTCTGTTTCCAAACAGGTTATTTTATTACAAATCCCAAACTGCAAAACCATAATAAGGCTGCATTTGTCAGCGACGTTCAAACAACGGCAGAGTAGGAGAAGGAATCCACGCACCCTCCCAGTCAATAAGGCTACCTTGATCCGCCGGATGCTGATCACCGACTCGGACACTCTCTCAACAGCCGCAGGGAAGAACAGGGTCACTGTGAGTCTCACTGCTCCGTACAGGGACACTGCCACAAACACCCGGCTCGCCGAGATAACGCCCCCAAGTAGTACATATGCCATGAAAGTCATGAACACTGTTATTTTGCTTGCCACAAAGAACGAGGCTAAGTTCAGTCCTCGAAGGTAGGAGCTTTTCATAACCATGGCAATCTCCTTCCTAAAAATGCGAAACATAAACAAATCACATCAATCTCTGCCATTATTGCTACCCTCAACAATTGGATGAAGGAAACCCCCTCTCAAGATTTTACTTTTATATCCTTTCTCCTGCCCTTGCACCACCCCAACTCGTATGTAAAGAACTGTGAAGAAAACATGTTATATGGTAAATAACAAAACAAAACCAAAACTAAACAACAAAAACAAAAGAAAACAAAAACAAAAACAAAACAAAAAAAACCCCAGCAAACAAAAAACCACCAACCAGAATTTAAGAGGCTTGGAAATTGAGACGAGAAATTCATTATATTTAATATCTTAATAGCTATATAAAATAATATTTTTTCAGAGAAAGAAAACTAAGGTACTATTTTTTTCTTCTCTAGTCAAACTAGTATTTTAATTCAGATTCTAATTTGCTTCAAATATTTTTCCTTTACATGCAATAGCAAAGAGAAAAAAAACCCTGCATAGAAGGCCAAGCACCCACAAATTCCTTATCCTTCCAAGATCAAAATCCAGTAGAGTTCAGTCACAAAACTCATGATGAGACCAACACATACTCTACAGTTGAAAAAAACAGGACAATTCCCATAAAATCAAGAGTTTGCCCATGGCCCAAGTATCTGCCATTGTTCAGCTGCTGCTCCTCAAGCTGTATCACAGAGTATTTCCCTTCACCTCTGTCTAACTCCTTCCCAATTTGGACCCTGCTCCTGGCTTCTTTTGCTCTAGGAATTCTGGTTCATAAATTAAGAAAATACTGATCTGTGAGGCCAATTGTTCTGCCAGTCTTTGCCCAAGCTAAATAGTGACTGAAGCATTGCACAGACACATAAGTCTGACTCTAGCAACTGAAAAGCTGCTGATGAGTTTGTTCTCAATTTCCATTTCAGTTAAATTGCAGTTCCCACTTCTAAGTGACTCATCAAGTCCAAGCCTCAAAATGTTACTGCACTATCATCTACTACAATGTGGATGCCATCAGGCTTACCTCCTTATTAAAATAATCATTTTTCTTTATCAAGAGATCACAACTTACTCCTTCTCCATATATTCTACTTTTGTCTACTTAATATTATCAAATACAGAATCCTTAAACAATTCCTAATTTCTCTTTCCAAATATTCTGGCAAATCTTAGGGAAAATCTTAATAATTGTGATCACCTTCCACTTGGAACTATGCATTAAGATTAGAAACTCAACTTGTGATTATAAAATTTGAAGTAAATTAAGTAACCACTTAATGAAGAAAAGGATGCAGGATGCACTACTGGAAAACTAGTTAAGCAACTTTCCCACTACACTTGCCAAATTGGCTGAACTGACAGACTTTTAAAGAGTTTCAAAGACTTATTTTTTCAGCTTAAGGGTTCACAATCTCTGATCTCCTCCAGAGTACAGAGAGGGAACATTTGTATGTAAACTATTTGAATTGGGTCTAATTCAATTACTTCTACAACCCTGGATGAAACTCTTTTCCCACCCTTTAATAATCCTTAATAATCCTCCCTTTATCTGTGGATAATCAGCAAGTTTTTTGTGCTACTCTCCATAAATACCAGATAAATTACAGCCTACCTGCAGGCTGCATATAATATATTACACTGTCTTAAGGCACAAACTTACATAAAAGTAAACTAATATGGACAGACACAAGAAAAGAGGAATGCAGGAGTTCAGATGGCATCTTAGCCACTGTCAAGGGCCAATGTGCAAATACTGGACAATAAATCACGTGGCTAAATTTAAGACTCTTAACTATGGTTTTCCACAACCCATTTAAAGAAAGGAAAGAGGGCTCAAGATGTGTTCTGGAAGATCTTATTTTCTTCCAGCATTAAAAAGGAAGCCTTTAATTTTAATGAGGTGTCGAACTTGGAAATCTAAAATTTAATGATGTGAATACACCCATTGAGGAAGATTTCAATAAAGAAATATCCTCTCTGGCTCCATGCAAGACAGTAAAACTTCCCATCAGTCATGAACATTCAATCAGCACAGGATCCTATAACCCAACAGAGGAAACAATTATGTGCACGGGAAGAAACATCTCAGGGAACATTTGCAAGTTTGCATGGATGTAAAGGAAAAAAAACTCCTTTAAAGAAAACTATTTCCAAAATAAAACATTTAAAACAAAAAAGTCAAATAATCTGCAGCAGGATAACCACCTTCTATTCACATGCTGGAGAGACACACAACATGAAAATCAGATTATGAGAAATATGCACCCAAACTCCTACAGTTATCCTTTAGCACTGAATGCTGTTACAGTGTCAAGTAAAAGGACAAACACTCACTGAAAATCAAATTTATTATTAAGTTTTAATCTGATGTCAGTGGACCTCTGAAATGAAATGTCTTAGGATACCAAATTCAGCTGGTCTTGCCACTTGAGTAACAAGAGAATTCTGATCTGCTTTTCCCTCTACCTTTCCCAGGTGGCTCGAGTAATACTTAAAATGTACAAAAGGAAGATGAAATTGCTGCATTACAACTGCTACAGCTTAGTTGCTTATTTTAAACTAGAGGAAGCATTAAAAAAGCCAAAATTATCACAGTTTGAAGGGTTTTTTAATGTTTTATTTCCTGAGAGTGTATCTTCATTCCTCCACTCTTGCTATACAAAATTAAAAAAAGAGAAAAGAAAGGCTCAAAAAGTGCAAGTAACCTACATTTTAAAGCACAAAATAAAGCACTTATTCACATATAAGAAGTGGAAAATGACACTGGTCATACACCAAGCTGTATCTTTCCAGGATTACCTTCTTAAACCATTCACAAGTTCTGCAAATGATTTTTCCCAAGCGTACATCTTTATTATCTTCATACCACTTATTACTTCATTCATGGTCCTAATCCTGACATCTGTTAAGGCAGCTGTCTTGCTTCTGAAAATAGGACAAAAGAAAAATTCTCAGATTCCCTAAAGAAGACAATTCATGATCACATAACATGTTTATGAAGTTTTTCCTTTTACTTTTAAAGACAACTCACATAACTGTAATTGCATTAAAGAGCTTTCCTGAAGACCAGTATCTTAAAGCAGACACACAGCAGACAGACTTAGTATGTTTGTGTTCCTAGTTCTCAGGGAACTGTGAGTTCATTCAATGTCCAGAAATATGTCAGTTTGTGCAAACACATGGTATTCCTTAAACAACGTATCTGTGTACCCAAAAGGCCACAAATGAAAACATTCACAACTATTACATTCAAAACTATATAAAAATCAGAAAATTACTTTAAAATGAAGATTTCAAAATGCCAAAACAACCACCCTTGTCATGAGGCTCTTCTGATGTTGTTAAAGAAACTGGCCTCATTTGTGACTTTTTAGGATTAACTGTAGTTGAAGCAAAGATTACTTAGTACATAAACTATAATTTATTAGATAATCTAGATATGGTTTCTTTAAAAAAATAAATGTTATTTAAGCATTAATTGTAAGTAACATTAATTTAAATATGCCTGTTTTACTTCCACATTATACTTGCACTGATGGAAAAAGTGGAAAAAATATATAATTAAATAATAAAGGCACAATTTTAATTAGGAAAAAAGCACTGGAAGTTAGAAGCTACATAATGAATGCATAAATCATGCTAATCGATCCTATTACAATTCTGAATTAATTCATGTAAACAAACACTTTGCACATAGAGAACTATGGTAGACCTTATTTTGAGAAAACATACCTTTACCCACTAAATTACTTTTTGTTGCATGTACCAATGAAAGTTAAGATTCAGAGACCATTTTTAAAAAAATCAAATCTTTTGAGAAAGCCCAGTCACCCTTTCTCAGTTTAACCTGTCCCCTGTAAGATTTCTCTGATGCACTGGAAAAAAATCACCATATTTAAAGAAAGCAAGTTGAAAGAATTTCAAGCACCTACTTGTCATTTTAAAAAAACTTCTCAGCACTAGCGTTCCATAAATGTTAGGATGGCTGAAGCAGGGTATTAAAAAATATTTACACAAGGAAACTGACAAAAGACATTTAGAAACTTGACCCTAGTGCAATCAAAGATTCTTATTAACACTGAGGAAAATAACTTAGCCTACACCAACCCTACCAACATGGAATAAGATAATCTTTGGTACTTCGTCTTTTTGTTTTTCAAAAAGAAACAGTAACAGAAAAATAATTCCTTAAAGAATATAAGACCTCATCCTTTTTTTCCCAAACACACATCACCACTGTAACAGGCAAAATTAAGCATCTGCTGTTCGCACCTCTGCAGCAGCAAATGATTCTCACCTACAATCCTGAAAGTCACCTAACTTCCAGGCTTGGTCTCCACATAAGACTGAACATGATAGAAAATAATACAGTTAACAGAGGCTTCTTGTTTTAAATGGTGTGAATCAAAAAAGGCTATAGTTCTCATAAACCAATTTTTCAGTTTTCCTGCTAAAATGTCATCATAGTAACCATCCTGCTTCAAATTGCTTTGAAATGCTCAAGAGGTTGGGGGAGTGGTCTTTTTCTAAATTTTTTTAGGCTACACCCCCCTACTTTGCAATAAGCATTTTTTTTAAGTACATACCAGAAGCCACAGGCTCAGTGATATTGTATGGCCTCAAGTACACAGACATCCAGTGCATTGATGGTAACTTACAGCAGAGAAAGACATGTCCCCAGTTTTAAAAATATTAAGTTCAGAGTACAAACAGGTAAGTCCAACACATGCTCACACAGCATGTCAAGAGTGCAAGAAGGAACAACCTGAAAATTCTTCAGCTGTCTAAGACATCCCCTCTATGATACTAAAAACCATCCTCCATTAAGCAAGCTGCAAAATTCCTTTTTGCTTTCACAAGGCATATTTGGTGGGTTTTAATTATGTCTGACATAGCAGTTAGACATAGCTTTTATCTTCAAGAAAAGGGACTTTAAATAACCATACAACAACTGCATGACTAAGCAGTGAAAGGCTTCAGCTCTTGTGAATCAATTACAAATAAAATGGTCTTCAGTCAAATAATTGAACTGTTTCTCAAATAACATCTTAGGTCATGTGTATTTTGCAAAACTTCTCGTACTTGTGCAAGAAAAAGCAGTCCTGCAGAGTAGAGCGGATACTGTTCCACGGGATACCATATCCGTATCTGCAAACTCCCAGAGCGCTGAAGCCAATGGCTGCATCATGAACTGGTGTGCATGTGTGTTTACAAGACTGAGTCACAAGTACAACGCTGAATAATAGCACAAATTAGCTGCCACACCAAGCGTGCTTGGATTTTAGCAAAAGCTTTAATCCTTAAATTACTTCTTCATAGGCTGATTTCCTTAAATCCATGCAGATTCCCAGCAATTGCCATGTGAACACACTCATCATTACAGGGCTAAAATCTATTCCAGTTTTACCATTAACTCCTTCTGTTCATTGCACATTTCTCTTCAAAAATCTGTGCACATGGAGACAAGCAGAAGTTTTTCTGGTTAACAAATTCTTTCCATTGCACTGCACCCAAACAAGTGGCTGTTACTAAATGGGTAAAAAAACCCAAACACCATTCCATTGCCGCTGATTTATTTTTAAAATACATACCTTCAAAAAAGAAATTTTTGTCACCCTATTGTCTGACCCTGGACAAGTCCATTAGTTTCTCTGTGATTAAGTTTCCCATCTGTAAAACGGGGATATCAAAGCCTGCCACCATGGATAAGGCACTAGCTAAGAACTGGGTATTTTAACTATTGACTAAAACCTCAAAAACTTAGAACTAATGGAAAAAAACAAACAGTTGCTATGCACTTATGTGTGCATACTGCACATGCAGTGAAAACACACATCTAAGAACATATGGTAAGTGTTCTACAAACAGGCTTTATTGTAAAAGGAAAAGCCCTTAGAACTTTGACAGAGAACTCTGAACGGATCCTTATTTGAGAAACAGCCCTTGAATATTATTTGAGAAACAGCACAGGAACATAATGACTGAAGACTATCACACTGGTTACAAATAAAGTGGTGTACAAGTTGTTTTCGTTTTGTAATTCTCAGCTCTCTCTTCATACCTGGCCACGGAATGGCAACGCCAGGCTCAGTATATCTAGAAAATTTGTCTTGAAATACAACATGAAAAAGAAAACGGTAACTGACTAAAAGAAATTTTACTTATCTAAAGAGCTAAAAGGACCCCATTCAACAAAATATGCAAAGAAAGATGCCTAACACTCCTAAACATATGTATATAGAGTAAAAAATGCAAAAATACTTCCAATACTTCCAATTAGATGCAAAAGCCTTTTATAAAGTCATAAGCATAAGTCAAGCATGGCTAATTACACAAGAAACAGAAAACTTGGATACAAGAGCTTGCCTCAACAAGTCAGAGGCAAGTCTTGTTGGGTTTTTTTAGGAAAAAGTTACAGAAAAACAAACTAAATTTGTCTGATAATGAAAAATTACTGCAGACTCTTATCTCCACAGCCCAGAACCTTGCAGCTGGAAACCTCATAGCTGGCATAGCTGGCAACCTCAAGACCATTATGATAAACTTTTCTAGCCTTCTCTCTCAGTTCCTTCCTCTTTCATCTCTCTGCATAATAGTCATGGAGAGAGAGAACAAAATCTTTGAAAAGAAATTTCCAGAGCTTTCTGCTGCAACTCCTGTAACACCCCAGCAAGTCACAGAGAGCAGGGCTTATCACCTTGGGAGAAACCACCCCCTAAGAATCACCACAGGAAAGCAAAGCTCAAGTTTCACAATTCTATGCCATGACCTACAGCAAGGTAGCTATGGAAATAGTCAGACTCTTTCAATGTACTGGACAGCTAAAGAGTATCAGATATTTTCAGCATGTTTGGAAGACAAACCACTTCAAATCCATAATCAGGAATTCAGAAATCTCACATTACCAACTATAAAAAACATTAGCAAAGATAAAAGACACTGCAAAAAATGTCACCAGACACAGGCTGATACTCTGCCTCCACCCAATACACACATTTTAAAACCCAGTGCAGAAAATAGCTACAACCCAAAACATGCAGCTTTACCTGAGGGAAGAAAAAAGCCTTCCAATGCAGGTCTGCACAGGAAGAAGAATAATCAGAACTGCCATTCCTGCAAGACACGATGGGCCTATTTTCATCCACAGAAGTACTGTTACTGCTACAGCTTGAAGTGGTCCAGCCCACAAGAAGTGCAAGAAAATCGTTACCTAAACAAATAGTTAAGAATCAAAAATTAGCTTTTGATCTCAACTAACAAATTTAACCCCTAGTAACATTTAGGAAGTACTTGTGCCCGTGGCAAGTACTCAAGCATCCAGTGAGAATTCTGTACCAGATTCAGAGATGCAAGCATACAGAGGTGTACAGAAAGTAAGCAAACTACCACACTGATTTTGTTTTATATTCATGCACCAACATTCCTCTGAGCTTAGAAAAACAATAGGAAAATATTTAAGGGGGCAAAAAAATTACTTTTCCTCCCCTAATTTAAGAGACTATATCTATTTGTATGATGCCATCAAGTGCCTTGAGAGGCTTGAAAGGTAGGCCCATGTGACCCTCATGAAGTTCAACAAGGCCAAGTGTAAGGTCCTGCACCTTGGTTGGGGTAACCCAAAACACAAATCCAGGCTGGGTGAAAAATGGACTGAGAGCAGTCCTGGGGAGGAGGACATGGGGTGCTGGTGGATGAGAAGTTCCACACAAGCTGTCAGTGTGAGCTCGCAGCCCAGAAAGCCAAACATATCCTGGGCTGCATCAGAAGAAGCGTGGCCAGCAGGGTGAGGGAGGAGCTTCTCCCTATCTGGAGTACTGCATCCAGCTCTGATAGACACTGTCCAACTGGAGCACGTCCAGAGGAGCGCCCAAAGATAACCAGAGAGCTGCAGCACCTCTCCTTGCAGGAGACTGAGAGAGCTGGGGTTTTTCAGCCTGCAGAAGACAAGGCTCTGGGGAGACCTTATAGCACCGTCCAGTACCTAACAGGGGCCTCTAAGAAAGCTGGAGAGGGACCTTTGACAAGGGCTAGGCATGTAGTGCTACGACAAGGGAGAATGGATTTAAATTCAAAGAGAGTAGGTTTACATTAGACATTAGGAAGAAATTCTTTAGTGTGAGGGTAGTGAGGCACTGGAACATGTGCCCCAGAGAAGCTTGGATGCACCATTCCTGGCAGTGTTCAAGCCCAGGCTAGATGGGGCTATGAGCAACCTGCGAGTGGAAGGGGTCCCTGCCCATGGCAGGTGGCTGGATCTTTAAGGTCCCTACCAATACAAAACATTCTATGTTTAACAAACAACTAGAAGAAATGTTCATTAGAAACACTTAATCATCAGTTTTAAACAAAACTTTCTTAACTCAAACCCCATAATTTCTTCAGCCCCTTGGAAAGACCTGGAAAATATCTCTTACCTGATCAAATTTGTTCACATCATTTGACAGAAGGTTTACTATTTGACCAGTGGTAGTTTTTGCCATAGCTGCATTACTGAGACGAAGTGCCTAAAAAAGTCAGAATAGTCTCAAATTAGCACAGCTTATAGAGCACAGTACACATATACATGGAAGACTCAATACACAAATACAATACAATGGCTAAATCTGAAGGCACATCTCAGCTTTTGCCTGAGGGTATTGCGGCATAGCAAGAACCTTAAATAAAAATGTGGGTTAGACTAAATATCCTAAACAAAGTTCCAAAGAAAAGAGTATTTTAAAAAAAGCCAACGGAATGACTGTGAGAATAAAAATACCCTATCTTCATGTCTGAAGTGTTTAAAAATAGGAAAATACCAACACAGCAAGTCACTAAGCAAAAGAGCTGTAACTTTCCATGTGCATTGTTCTCCCCCTCACTATGAGCGTCTGTACAAAACAGGAACAGAAAACTCCACCTGAAGGCCAGATTAAAGTCAGAACAATGTCTGGCCAACTGCAAGGACTCTGTTTTGAACAAGTTATCTGACAGAAGGCAAAAAACCCTCAAGTTATTCATTTTAGACTATCTTTGCAAATCAGAGTGTCCCTTTACAAATCAGTACCTCTTGAAAAATCATAACCTTTCTGAATTATATAAGATGAAGTTTAGCACATGCTATGAAAAACAAGAAGAGTAAATAACAAGTTATTTTATAGGTTAATAAAAATGTTGGTCAGGGGAAAATAGTATGTGTTTATGAAATACTCCCTGCCCCTCCGAGAAATCACATCTGGAAATATGCAGTCTGAACCTTATTGCAAAGATCGAAACTGAAATTGCTCAAAAATACTGCTAACACATCCTGCCTCCCTCTACACCCACTAAAAAGAAAACACACGTTTGCAGCAGAAGTTAAAAAAAAATATACAAAGCATGTTACATGTTTTTCTGTACAGGAACAGTTCACACCTCAAAATACTTCGCATTTTTAGGCAGTGCACATCTACTTCTCCCTTTCCAAACATTATTAGGGTTCCTTTTTGATCAATAATCAAACCTGAAAAGCACTGATTGTTTCAAAAGTACTGTTCCAGTATTTTGAAACAAGCAGAAGAACATCAGCCATCAAAGTACTATTCAAAGCATAATTTCAAACAAGGTTACTTCCATTTCTTGCACCTCATTTTTGTGTTACAGAGATATTTTTAAATCACAAGAGAGAATCCCAACCCTAACTTCACTGAAACCAGCAGGCAGAAACTTTTGAAACTCCACTAAGAAATTCCTCTGACATTTCAAAAATAAATCTAGGATACTGGGTATATGAAAGACCAGATTTAGTTATTTGAGAAAATTATTGATTCATTCCCTGTCTTAAGCCACGTGTCTCTCATCCACCTGAAATCCCCCAGGTAGTTACCTGCACGTAATGATGCTGCAGGAGAGACATGTTGCCATCATGTCTGCTCCATACCATGTTAGGGTTGGTAAGCAGTGAGAAAAGCTGTTAGAAATCCACAGTCCATAACAACAGGAGTTCACATGAGGCATATTTGGAGAAGTTTCCCATCAGGATGTGTTTACAGCACCTCTTGTACAACGTATCTGCTGCTTGAGGTTCACCTGAACCATCAGAAGACTGCACCGGTGTCTTGCTAGTGGCCCTGGGCCTGTCTTGAACCTGCTACACAATCACCTGTCTGACTTTTCTTAGCTATTTCTACACAGGCAGCAAAACCAGTTTCAATATGATTCTGTGAGTCCAGTTCATTTTCACCAAGACAGCCTCAGGAGGAACCACACAAGCATCTGAGCCAAAAGGAGGATGCTCATCTGTCTCTGATTTGTCTTCTCAGGGAAGAGACAGCCATTCCCATCATCTGTGGCAAGACAGTTTTAGTGTTTCCTTGCTTCCTTCTTGGTTTTGATTCTTTTTTCTTTTTTTAATGAAATAAGCCTTGCATTTTCCTGGCTGAATGGATCTGTCTTGACTGCTAAGTAGCAGCTTTACTTTTATAACCGATTTCTATCAAAAAGTCCTGTTTTGGTGCCTTCCTCTTTCTGCTGCATCTGATACATAACCCCATATAAGCTGAGGAAAACTAACTCCATCCCAGCTAAAGTGAATACACTGACCTCAAAGAACTTCCAAAAGCTAAGTCTTAAAAAAAAAAAAAAACAGCAAAAACCAGTTTCCCAAAAGTAGCCTTTGATTCCAAAACATAAGATTCTGAGTCATCATGAGACAGATTTCATTTTTGTTACAAGTTTCCTATGTGCATCACTAATACTTTTTACTGGTCACAAAACATCTTAAGCGTTTGAATACATGGTTTTTGCAAATTAGATTTGAATTTCCAGGAAATTAAGAAGGGTCTAAAACTTAAGAATTATGAACACTTGAAGTTCTCCATTAAGAATGCTCTCTTATCCAATCTACTTATCCGTACAAAACCAAGATTTTATTTTCTACAGCAATTAACAAACTCCTCTAAATAAGCACCCAAGTTTCTTTCAAAAGCCTATATGAGGTTAAAGAGAAAATATGACCCATTTATAAGCAGCACATAACGAAGACAAATTATTAGAAAGGTTTGTCAATGTTCTGCTGTTACCTCAACCCTCACCCTCAGGAGTAAACATTTAGACATGAGGGCAGATGAATTTTCCATTTAATCCCATCTCTAGAAATAAGGGGGCATATTATGAACATTTCTTTTTCAAGCTTCTAAGCCAGTATCAACTCAGCAACGAACACCATCATATATAAATTTTTCATTAATTTTGTTTTGATAATCAGTTTGGTAAATTAATACCTTAGAGAGATGTACAAGAAAGCATTGTGCCATGTTAGAGCCAAGTTCCCAGAGGATCTTTTCCAAGGTATCAAAAGAGGAAGAGAACAAATGTGTGTACGAAAGGTAATCACCACATAAAATGGGGACATTTTTACTCTCCTCACTTTACTGCTTTGTCCAGAAACTTCACATAACCTACACCACAGTACAAGTGCTTGCGTTAAATGGATGGTACCTATGTTTAATCGTTAAAATAATGTGAATTTCTTTATATTCCAAAGAAACTGTACAGTCCTGGTTCTTCAATCAAACTTCTCTGCTGACATCTGAAATTGCAGGTCACTATTCCAGCAGTACAAAATATAAAAAGATGGGGCATTTTCCCTTTCAGCGTTCTCAGCAGAGATTTCCTGCTTGGAAACAGAGAGACTCACGGCTTGGATATTGCCAACAGCTTCAGAAGAGTGAAGCAAACATTTACAACTGGCTGCTTGCTGCCCAGAGCACATCAAGGAGAGCGTTTCATCCTGGATGTTGCTCAGCTCCTTCCTGTAGGTAAAACTCAACTTCTCTTGCTCCACTTTCCCTCTGACAGCAACCTTGAAACTGTCTGTGGTTGAGGACAGCTATCAGGACACAGAGACAGCAAAGGAACCATGGCTCACTGAACATACATCCCTTCTCACATTTCACTGATTTTAATGGAGAGCAGCAGTACACCCAGAGTAAAACCAGTAAAAAGTATGAAGAAACTCGAACTTCCTGCCTTTGGGATTACGGTTGATTCTGAACTGTCTCCTCTGCCTGCTCCTCTCTCTTTTCCCCCTCAAACGAGAGGGAAACTAAAGGTAAAGATGCCAAACATCCCTGCCTGTCTGGAGGGGGAAGTAGCAATTCCACAGAACTGCTGCCACTCCCTGAGGGAACCTGGCAGATGTCCCAAGGGAGAGGAGTAGTCTCTGATCTGCAAAGGAGACAACTTACTATAATGCCTTAGGTTTTAACTTTTATATTTTTCAAATCCTGTACTGGTACTGTAACTCTGAGGTTTCCTGTAGCTTGTTAAGTGCTGTTCTCTTATGCTAAGACAGACATAACAAAGCCTCTCTAACTCACTGTCCAAGGACACCCAGAATGAGAACTGTAAACCATCATCTTGGGGAGAGGGGGGCAAGCTTGGGGAAATTCCATCCTTGACTGGGTTCTGGTTGGTGAATTTATGTTGATATAAAAGTGTGAAAAACTCGTGAGCTGTTGTCCATTTTGGGATTCACTGAGGCAGGACCCTCTGGAGCCCATAAGTGTACCTCTGAAGGCCTTTCAAATAAATACCTCATTTTTTCCTTTATTCCTGTCTCATCTCTGTTTCTAGGTAGCCATTTAAGGCATCAGCTAGTTCTACAGAACAGATGGAATAAAAAATAAAAAAATCCCACCATTAACCATAACAGGAGTGGAGGGAAATCTGGACAGTGAAGCAATTCCCAGGAGACTGAGAGTGCTGCAGCAGATGGTGACATCCAAGCATCACGTCCTCCCCTGGGACCAAACTGCAAGGCTGAGCAATTGCCAAGCACCCCCTGGGAGCTCTGCCCCTCTCCTGCTCTATGCTGACGCCTCTTACAGCTCCAGCATGCAACACTTCCAAGAGCAATGGGGGGGCTCCTCTCCAACAACAGCAGGAGGTAAAAAAAGCAGCTCCTCCAAGACTTTAGGGCTATTTAACTCACCACCTTCACTAGGCAAGCCTGAAGCTGTCATTAAGACACCTTGTCACCAGAGAGAAATCAAAGGCACGTATATACATCTAAGGCCTGACATGATACACGTGCATTAGGTCTCTACAAAAGAGTAACTTCAATGGAATTGCAAGCATAAGTACAACAAATAACTGCATTTTTAAACACCCCTAACAGAACAGCTGTCAAATACAAAACATAGCTGTGAACGGGTTTGCTTACCTTCCGATAAATCATGTGACACATAGCTACCCTCAGCTTCATGCCAGCCCGCTGTACATGATAGAAGTATAAGTGGTGCATTATAGCCAGAATAAGTGTGCATACAGACAGAGCACCTGCGTAGCAATATGCAGCATTCAAATCGACCTCATTTGAGGAATCATACTTTTCAAAATAATTAATCATTTTTTCCAAAAAAATTGGTTGAATTATTTTGAGGGTTTCCTGAAAGAGAAAGAAGGGGAAAAAGTATTAATAATTTCACATCACCCCATGCTAGCCAAGTTTGTAAACAAGCAAACAAGAGCCAAGTACTGCCGCAAGCCATATCCCTTATTATTTTGTCTTTATTGTGCTCTAAAATGTCAAGCCAATTTTTATCAACACATAATCCAAAAAAAAACATGTTCCACATTAAAACTTAGCTGGAACTTCAAAGAGAAGTCCCTCAATTACCAAAAAGACTCTTTGATGTTATAAAAATTGCATGAGTATGTATTATACTTCCATTTTTAAAGATGCCATGTCTCCTTTCCAGCCATTTACAGAGAGCAAAAAAACCTCTTTCTATTGGGCACCCCACTCAGATACATAAAACACAGATAAGCCTTACAAAGCAAGTCAGTGGTTTGCAATGTCTCAAAAATAATGCACTGAAATCAGCTCTGTTCAACTTCCATAATCCTGCAGTTATGACTCAGTTTTTCAGTCTCTACAGGGCTATAGCTCTGTTTTACCTTTCTGAGAACATTATCAGGTTCTCTGAGCAGTCCAGGATGAAGTCACCAGTACATGTCATGCAATCTAAGAAGACAAGTTTCACACTGCTCTTAGCCAAGAAGTAGGTCCTATGACATTTTATACCACTTACCTCAATCATTGTGAAAATTCCAAAAACTAAATAGGACTTCCAGTAACACAAAATAATGGCTTTTGTTAAATGTGGTGTTTTTCCTCTCTTTTTTGCTTTTTGCACTTCTTTATCCCAGTACCTGGAAGACGAAGTGCAAACATGTTGAAGGACAGAAGTAAAATCAAAAAGCAATTACCTAGAATAAAATACTTTCACACTTACAGCCAGATTGCTCTGATCACCTTTATAAAATGATATTTTTTAAATTGAGTTAACAGATAATCATGTCTTTTCATTCACATAAACGCTTAGTATTATAAGTCTATTTGCTCTTGGTTAGTCACAAACAATTCACCACCCTCGACATATTTGCTGATGAGGAACCCTTCCTTTATTTCTTCTTCTCTGTTCTGACAGTCACCTCTCACCTTAACTAACAGCCGATTATCATATGATCTCCTGACCATGGACTAAACTGAGGCAGCATAGTATCTTTATCTATCCATATGCTCTGTCCTTCCCAGGGAGGTTGTGATACCCAACCCTTTCACATGTCTGGCCCTTTCTTTTTTCTACCACATGCTTTGATCAGGATTTTGTCACCCAACACTCTGCACATCTCTCTGAAGGCAAGGATTCATCAGCAGAGTGGCAAAGACCTTTCACATGTCTGCCCACAAGTAGGACATGATCTGTTCACATAAAAACCAAAGACAGTAATAACAAGCACAATTTTAACAAGAAAGTATCAATTCAAGCAGACTTCTTAACACACCCTGCTGTCAGATAGGATCCTCCCTCTTTTCTTCTGAAGGCTAAGTGTTTTCTGCCAAACCTCTGACCTTGATAGTTTGAGGGGTGAAATTAGACTAAGGCATGAAAGCCAATTATTTTGCAACAAAGCACAAAAGTTCAAAGCATGCAGATAAGAACACTTTTTTTTATTTTTACCCTCTTTTTTTTGTTACAAGAATTACAGAGTTATTGTCTAGATGCTTTGAAAACAGCAACTGTGTAGGTTCTGTGGAATTTATTAGCTCAAGAGGAAAAACTACTTCCTTAGCAGCTATTTATGAATTATATTCTCTGCTTCTTGGTCAAGTACACTAAAAAATTAAAAACCACTTACTTTTTTCTTCTACCATTTCCTGACTCATGCAAGTCTGTGATTTTTCTATAAAAATCACTGGAAGGAGTCCATCTTCCCCTACAGCCAAGTCCCTGAACCACTTCAAGACACAACCATGGAATTTGGCAAAGCTCTCCAGCTACGAAGACGTCAAAAGTGGCCAATGCTATCAGCTTATCACCTACTCTCTTTCTTAATTTTTCCAGAGCAAGATGATGTCAGACCTGGTCATAACTTTTCATTTCTGGATTCTTCTTGCTTCTTGAGGAGTCCCTCATCCCTCAGGACTAATCTTTCCCTCAGACTACCAGGAAAGTCCATTTGGTCTGCCTTTCAGTGTAAAGGCAAGAAACAGCAAGGCCCCACTTTCTTATTACAGAGGCCACCTTTCTCTAGGAGACATCTTTAACTATATTTAGCAGAAGATTATTTGATGACAAAAATCCTCTCTGTTGTAAGGTTCATGACAATTTACATGAACAGTTACTATTTGAAGGTATTTTACTATTAAAATATAGATCCCCCTGAGTCCGTAACACTAAGAACTAGTATACAGTCCATGATAAAGTATTTAAAAACAAATAAAAACACCTCCTAGAGGCAAGCTTTAAGCTGTCCAAGGCATCTTACCCACTTTACCAGTGAGTGGTGTATTTTCAACATACATATATTTATATATACACACATATATAAAGGGTCATTTAATTCTATTTGCACTCTAAGCGAAAAACAACAAAGAAATAAAGTATAAAACTTTTTTTTCCACTTTTACAGAGAGCAATTTGAAGTTTCCACAGCTATTTTACCACAGACCAGAAGACTCAAACATTTACTAAAGGTTACTACCATTACAGCTGATGTAGAGTTGTCTTTGCAAGCATTCTGCAAAGTGTCAAATTAATTATGAAAGACATAATGGAAATACTTTAATGCACTTTCAGTACACATAAGCTGAAAAAAACTAAAAAGCTTCTATGGTAAACAAGTTCTCTTAGATCTTATTACTCTTAATTCTTTAGCATTTTTAAACTTGTTAAACTTTACAATAACCTCTTTTAATTTCAGAATGGAAATAAGATTTTTACCTTTGCCAGTATTAATATAATAAAAGAGAACAACTGTCCCTTCCAACCCAAAGTATTCTATAATTTTTCTCCTTACCACTGCAATTCCTCTCCAAGCTTCTCTGAGGAATCTTCTGGCAGCACTTTATACATATCATCTTCTTCAAGCTTCCGTTTATGGCCAATAATAAATAAGGGATTCAACCACCTAATTAAATACAAATTATTAGTAAACTGATCAGCAGACCAAAAGAGTAATTTCTTTACGTATTAATTTAATTCTTTTCCTGCCTTCTTTCCTCCTTCTGAATCATTCAAAATCCACAAATTTTACCGCACTTTTATCTAAGAATTAAGTCAACCCCTAACTTGCAAATGGGAAAACACTTCCCACTTCCTAAATCTCTTTCTGCCCATAGCACATTATTCCCAGGCATCCAGACAGCCAGTATAACCCCCTCTTGGCCTCAAGGCAATTGTTTTCTTAAAGTGTTTCCTTGCACTCAAGGAAAAATAGCATTCCTTTAAATATTAGAGAAAAAAAAGCAGAACTTAATCCAATTATTAAAATATTGACAGCTGTAAATAAAATTGTAATGCATACTAAAAGACATTTTTTGTAAATTTACTTGAGGAGAAAACTAGCTGCTGTTCAACTGACATCTTGACAAGTACTAAAGGTCAGTAATTTAAAGACAATCACTGAAATGTAAAAAATGGAAAAATATTGGATTATTACTATATCTTACTCATGTTTGGAAATATAAACAGAAGAACACTGACACTGTGTGTATGTAGGTTCAAAAAAAAGGAAAATACTGTCTAACAGCTCCGTTTCCCTAGTAGAAAGATTCTCAAAAGCTCAGTATTTTACAAGAGCACTTTGAAGATAAATTATAATAGCAGTACTGTAGATTTGTTGAAAAACACTGTATTTTGTTAGATCAAATAGATCATCTGTTGTTGTCAGGGAACAGCAAGACTAGATTTTATGCACCTAGATCCTTCTCCAAGCCTGAAACACGTCAGAGAAGTCCAAACTGTTTCAGTTGTACTCCACAGAGCAAGGGTTGTATGGCATTAAGTGCTAGTGACCAAGTTGACCATGAGATGGAAAAAAAAGGGAATGATATGCAAAACTGGCATGGCTTAGTGGGAACAATGGAGACAGGGAACTTGCAGTTTTCCACTTAGTTTGTCTCTCAACTGAATTTGTGGTATTGTTTCCAGGACACATGGATTTTGGCTCTAAGGCTTATGTCCTGAAAGTACTTTCTCAACTGGTTACCACCAGCAAAATCAAGAAGTCAGGGACAGATATGTTTTGGAAAAAATACTCTTGCACTCAAGGCAAGCTGTCTTTCTGATCTCAATTGTCTGTGAAACTTCTTAACTGCTGCTTAGTTTCTGATAATTACTTCCCAGCTTCACCAACACAGTTCTTATAAGAACATGCAGTGTGCTAGGTGAAATGTATTATTTTCTGGAAGACCTACATGTGAGAATTCAAAACTGGGTGGTTTACAATGAAGGTATTTATTTATTCACAACCAAAACAGTGGTTATGAATACTCATCAACTAGCTCCACATTTCTTGCTCAGGCATGTTCCAATTAAACTTTGTATACATGGGCTTAAAAGAAGGTTGTTGGCTAGTTTTAGAGGGCGGATGGGCAGGCATAACCCTAGAGAGGGGGTTCAGAGAGTTTCGTCAAAGATAGCACTGTTGTAAAAACCTTTTTCCCAGGCTCCATGGCATAACTGCAAGCAACACATAGGATTATAAAGTGGTTTTCCTTCACTACATAGCATGTTAGCACAGTGTTTTTGTGACTCATTCAAAAAAATTAAGTCTCTATCCCTAGAGTAGCACCTTTGATGCCTAACAGCCCTTTTTAAACTCTTTGAGTGAGTACTGAAGATTTGTTTATGTGAGCTGTTAACTCCTAAATGTATGTTAAAGGTACAATTAGAAACAGAAAGTACTTGTCGGACAAGTCTGTTGCTTGGTTTTTTTACAGACATGCTTTATGGCTAAATAGCATCAGGGCCCAAATCACTGTCAGGACCTCCCCACAAAGGTCTCCAATACCCATTGCTCTGACCAGCAGCAGAACTCGTGCCTGGCTTGACACAAGGAATCTGCTCCACTGAAACGTTTCTTCTTTGGTCTCAGTTCTTGCAGCTGACCACAGGTAAAAAGCAGGTGTGAGGCAAATAACCTCAAAGCCATTCAAATAATTTCTGCCTGCTGGATGAGAGAGACTCTATTTGCTCCAGAACAGACAGTTATGGAAAAGGCCTGCAGACTTCAGTTGACTCCTGAGGCTGATATCCAGTCTTCCTCATCTTGCAACATCAGTATTAGCCTATGTTGTACCCATTCAGACACAGAGGCTAGAATTATCTTTCCCCTAGCATGAGAATCAGGATGAGGCAACCCTTTCAGAAAAATATAGGCACAAATCCTTCTCCCATCTATGGAAATGGTTACGAGATTTCACTGGCTACTGCTGCCAACGTGGTGAAAACAAAACCAGTTCTGACATTTAACAAGGAACATAAATAGGACATTTATTACAGAATCACAGAAAGGCAGGGGTTGTGTCAGAAGGGGCATCTGGAGGTCAGCTGGTCCAACTCCTGCTGCTCAAGCAGGGCCACCTAGAGCTGATTGTCCAGGGCAATGTCCAGACAGCCTTTGAAGATCCCAAAGGAGACTTCATAACTTCTCTACACAGCCTACGGCAGTGCTCAATCACCCTCACAGCAAAGAAGTGTTTCCTGATGTTCACAGGGAACCTTCTGTTATTCAGTTTGTGCCCCACTGCCTCTGGTCCTGTTCCTGAACACACTGAGAAGAGCCTGGCTCTGCCCACCTTGCACCCTCCCATCAAGTATTTAACTACATCCCTGATTTTCTCCTCTCCAGGATGAAGAGTTCCAGCTCTCCCAGCCTTTCCTCCCAGAAGACATGCTCCAAACCTTTAATCATTCTCATGACCCTTTGTTGCACTCTTTCCAGTATGTCCACGTCTCTCTTGTACTGGGGACGCGGAACTGGATTCAGGGCCCCAGCTGTGGCATCAGCAGTGCTGAACAGTACTTTCTGCATGTAGCAGAGTGTACAGATGTGGTGGTAGAGACCACTGTTTTAAAATATACAGTTTTAAAAATAATAAAAAATATAATAAAAATATAGTTTTAAAAATAAAAACAATGCTATTAAATGTTATTCAGTGGAACACTGTTCCTCTAATTATACTTTTCAAAAAACTGTACGCAGGCAACAGGAAGAATAATGGAACAATGCTTCTGCTGAAGGCAACTGCTCTATCCTGATGGCGTTTGATTCCATACTACAGCCAAGAGCACAAAGTGCTGACCACAGATGTACAGTCCATGTGCAAAGTAACCAGCTGAAAGACAACACTCTCAAGCGTACAGGACTGTAAGAGCCAAGTCTCTTACCCTTTGTCCTTAAATTCTCAAAACAACTTACTCATGACATGCCTACCTCCACTGAGGTTCTTATGGTTTGCAGTAAACTCCTTGTCCTCCCATCTCCACACTGTGCATACACTGTGACTGAATTTGAAAAACATTTAAGTAGCGGATGAGAGATGACAGTGCAGGGTCTCTAGGCTGTCAGATTATTAGTTCCAGTGAGACCTAGTGCAACTTCAGGGCTTCTCCATTTTTTTCATTAATTAAAACCACAGCATTGAAAAGAATAATATACTGCACTACAACCTCTATGTTAACATTTATAAAGGCAAGGAAAACCAATCCAGAGTAAGCAGGAAACTGTAGTAATTAATCTTGTGGCTCATTTATTATAATGGACAACATGGCGAAGACTCAGCATGAGTCCATGTTTCTGTAAGGTCAGGGGGGAAGATGTATTAAAAAAACCCAAAAATTTAAAAATCACCCAGTGTTGCGCTTTCTGATTAGTGTCCCCCAAAGTACTCATCCTCAAGAGCTATTGATATGGACATCTCAGGAGTACAAAAGCTTTTAACAGTATGTTGTATTACTAGAGTATACTTGAAGACCTTTATAAGAAGATTAAACATTTTTCTTTTCAAATTATGCTTAGTTCCTGAAAGGCATTTATCCCAAGAGTGAGGTCTTCTGCAAACTCTAACTAGGACAAGAAGTGTTCGAGCATCATCATTTCACTGATGCATCCTGAACTTTATGCTGGAAGGTCTACTTGCAGACAGAAGACTTAGAACACATTCATATCCAGTCATTACAGTAAAAGTTACCACCTGAATGCCACATGCAGAGCATGCCCTGTGGAATTCCCTGCACTCACAGCAGAACCGAGACCAACCTATTTCACACAGCCTGCTGTTGCTCAAGCCACATACTTGTAACAAGCAAACCAACCAAGCCCTTCTCTTGCCCGAAGGCTCTGTTAAATTAGAGTGCTGTCAGAGGACTGTTAGAGGAGGCTGACAAATAAAGCAAAGGCCTACATAAAGAACATCCCTGAAACCACAACCTAGCCATGAAGCCAGACGACTACTTAGAGCAGTATGTCTTTTGTCTAAACAGCTAACACTGATCTCTTCAAGAAAAAAAAGAGGGTTTTTTCATCAAAAAGAGCTCACAAAAAACCTCAGCATTTGTTATGAAAACGGAACCTGTGCAAATTGCATTATTCTTTAATAAAAAAGCAAAAGTAATCAGCTAAACTAAAGAAATGGAGGAAATATACAGACAGTCATGCGAACCCCTCCTCTCACCCCAGTGATGGGCTCAATACCAACCTATTTTACCAGAAGAAAGAGAGGAACAATGTTCTGGGGAGATAAGACTCACACCTCATTTCTGTACTTCTTTCTGAAGAAGCCATTCAACTTAGATATAAACAAGACTCAGTCTTTGTCTTTACTTTTCCCAGGTACTTTCCTGTTTGCTAACAAGATTTAGCAAATTTTGATAAAAATTTTTTTCTTACACATTGCCTCATTTTAGTTACTCTTTCAGAACATAGTGTTCACATGATGCCTTTCAAGGAGCTTAGCCCAAATTCTTCCTAGCATGACCTATACATAAAAATGTGAGTATCTGTAAGAATCCTGAGTACCTTGTGTTCTGCTGGGAATGCCTCTGTTCTATCAAAACGATTAGTCTGGGAAATATGCCCAGAATAAGTCCCTGCTATTGCCAGAACACTGATGTCACTAGGAATAAAGATTAAAAAAATAAATTAAGAAATCACTTTATAACCTGGTGCAAACCCAGAGATAGCCAACTGCAAAACAGTAAATCACTGTTCTGACCCCAAAAGGCTTTTCACCTCTGCAGCAGTACCTTGGGCACTGATAAAAAAAGAAAGTGATTCATTTCTGAACCAGCAGATACACAAAGACCACAATATAAACATTCACTTCCTGCATTTCCCTACTCCTGGGCCCTGACATCACACACCCTTAATGATTACAACAGTCAACCAGCCACAATTCACTTGGTTGCTCGGGAAAATCCAGTTTTTACCAATTGTTATGACAGTAACTCCACCAAGATTTTGGAAAGCCTCTAAGATCTGCAGTAGAAAACTAAGACAGTGTTTGCTTACCCTCCTAAGAGAAGCCATCCCCTTCTTCTTCAAAGACAGCATGTAAGAGAAACCAGCCCTGCTATCCAAAAGGCAGGATCATTAAGGCTAGCCATGCTATTCTGCTTCATACATGAAATAACATTTCCTAAACAAGAAAGCTTGTAAAATAGATTTTCTATTATCCCAAAATAATTTCCTATCAGCCAAGGAAGAAATACATTACTGATAGGTATATGAAACTAACAGCAGTGTCCAGCTTAACTGGTTCATTAAACCAGGGATGGGACCTGCTGTACCTTGGGATTTGTAACATGTCCTGCTTGCAAATCTCAAAAGAGTGCCATTCTCACACTGCAGAGCAGGCCTGCAGAGCTTTCTAGAAACCCAAGCATACACTGCAAGCTCTTAATGAACTGATAAAAGTCTGTCAAAAAACATCAGCCAAGAAGCATTTGCGATTTCATTACAAAGCTGACACAAATAAAAAATGTCCTAAGATCAAAGGATGTGCCTGTCAGGCCCCTGGGCCACTCACAGGTCTCAATTGCCTTGACCAGCCCCACCAGTCACCCCACAGTCAGTCACTTGCATACTACCTTGAGGACCTTTCTCTGCATAAGAGCAAAATTTTGTTCTCACCAGTTTCACAAGAGCTCCTGCTTTATCACAGGACAAGTCACAAAATCAGACTAGACAGACTGCTCTTCTGATTAGGAAAATATTTCTTTATTTATAATAATGAGAAGTTTAATTTCTGGAAAATTTTACAAAAGTCAAAGCCACATGCAGTATACCGTCATCAACTAATTCCTTAAAGAGGTGGTTTAGGAACTGCATTTTCCCCATTCCTCTTAAGCTTATTTGTGCATTACATTACAAGCATCATCTGTTTACACTCAATGTCCAGTTATTTTTCAACACTTGCACAGGAGAGTCTTTGTTTACTCAAATTCTTCCGTAACACTAGGATTTTGTCTCCCTTGAGCAGCTTGGAAGCACTACTTCAACTACTAATCTGCCAAGTAACACATATTTCTTTCTCTTTAATCACCTACTTTGGAGATGGCTTTTTTTTGGATAAAATAAATGGCGTTTCCTCACAGGCTGTTTGGATAATAATTCAAGTTGCTTATTCTCCCTGGTTCACCTCCGAGTCTGCCTGCCTTCCTGTACTGTTCATTACCCATCTTTGTGATGTGGCATTCTACAGCAGCAGTGCAATTCAGCACTGCTGTGTGCTTGCTCTCAGTCCAGACGATCACTGTTGGGATGGGATGTACAGAAAGAAGGGCACACACACTGACACAGTCTCCAGAGTCATTTTGCAAGAATCCATAAATATCATAGTAACAATTTGTAGTCATCATGATTTTTTTTTTAACCTCTCTCAATTTCACATGTTCATCCATTCTTGTTAGTAAGCTGCCCTCTGCCACTTCCCCTTTGGATGAAGGCAGTCATCCAAAAGTAATAAAGGAAACAGAGTAAGTCTGGTATTTCTTCTGATGCTTTTCAACTGGTGTTTTGGTTGCAACTTCCCTCCCCAGTTTACTGTGGCTTAAACAGCAGATTTTCTCATTGCTTACAGAGGGAAAAAATAGGAATACAATGAAATTACTTCAAAGCCATATTAACTCAAAAACGCCCCTCAGGCTTCCAGTTTCAATATCAACTGTACTAACCTCTGATACCCAGCTCCATCTCATCTTCCAAGCTGCTGCTTTTCCACAGCCCAGTGTAAGCAGCTAAGCTGCTGAACACCCACTTTCTGATGCTGACAGTAACACAATTGGTATTTGACTACATTTATTGCAGGCCATTTTCATGCTGTTGATCAGCCAGGTACGAAATTACCTCATTAATCTAACATACTTCCTGGTATTTCAGACAGCAGGAAGCACAGGCACAGCAAGAAGAAGCAGGGAGCATACTGCAACTAACATTTTCTGCAAGGCCTAGAAGCAGGGAAGAGAGGAGTGGCATTACCTGCACCTGTGGCATTCCAGAGACTATCATTAAAATATCAGTTCCAAACCCAGGAACCACATGCCAAGAAAAATACCAAAATACCAATGATTTGATGTAAAGGTATGAAGACTATGACTTATAAAAACAAACTTTAGTAGTTACTCACTGAAGAAGGACCTAATGGTGGCAATTTCTGTATTAATATTCTTTCTGAAAAGTAATGTAAATAGGGAGAATTAAAATGCCTTGTGAGTTCCCACTGTTACTACAAGCAGTTGGGTGCAAGGGATACAAGAAAAAATAAAATAGATGACTGGTCTTTGCAACCTTCCACTCCCAAAATCTAATTGGGTCATCTCCCTCCTTCACTCTACATAAGCCCTACATTTCTAGAAGATGCTTTAGGAAATTATTTTTGGAAAAGAAGACAAAAACAACAGCATGACATAATCTTAATTTTGAAGTTTTGCAGGCATTAGAAGACATTTTCTCTCATAAATGACACAGCATGCTTTACACAAGCATTCCAAAGGCAAATAGTCTATGTTTCATTATACTCCAACAGTTCATCTAATTACATATTTAAGCACAAATATTTACAGGAGATAGCAAATGCTAACATTTTGACATTTTATACACACTTGTCACAATCCATATAATCTATTTAGCACTCTTTATCCACATATTTGAACTTTACTAGCTCATAAACAATATTTTTCAAGTATTTTCTTTTACATAATACAGCCATCCTGCAAATAAACACACAAAACTTAAAAATTAATGCAGCAGCTCAAGAGAGCAAATGATTCAAATTTGACAGGAGGACATTAAATACCTGATACATGAACAAACAAGGCATTATCTTTAAAAAAAAATTTCTATGTGTGATCCTCAGCCTTCTTTCAAGCAGGAGAAAAAGAGAAGCAAGTGTGATTTTAATCTCTGGCTACAGAAAATGTATTTTCTGTTTATCTGTACTGAAGATGCTTAGCTATTTCTTCAGAGTTTCTTATAGTACCACAACTATCCTGCACCAATAAGTCAATAAATGAACTTAAAGTTAGCTACCTCAGATATCTTTATAAAGTGGCATCACCAGCAATTTCAGGCACTGACTGTGGGAATTCACTAGATATCCCAGGCAGATCCCAGGCAAGTTACAAAGCCTGATACTTTCATGTTAAGTAAATGTAAAATCCTCACAGTCAAATCTATTCACTGACATAGTAAAGAACACAAACCAATTTTATTGGTGGCACTGCTGCAGTCCAGTTGAAAGATCCAAGAACAATGATGAATTCTTTCCATCACTTCGTTCAATGCAAGGCAAGAAAGACTTTTGAAGACAAGAGAAGAAGGCAATACTTAGGTTTACTGAGGAATCCAGTGAAATCAGGCAGTGGCCTTTCCAATTCTAAGCCACGGGGTGAAAGAGGAGGAGGAAGTAAAGTAAGGTGTGTAGCTATTTACACTGCTACAAGAGAGATCTGTGACGTGACTGCATTTGGTCAGAGAAGCAGCTACATATTGTGCAGTCCTCACTGAAAATCCTGGGACTTACATGTCTATGCTTACCCCATTCAATTCACACTTAAACCCAAAGATGAAGATTTTTTTTTACTCTTCTCTCCCATTGCACTTCATGTCAGATCCATGAAGACTTAGTTTTTTGTCATTCTTCCTAAAGCACACACATAGTAAGTCAAAGACAGTGCTGCCAGACACTAACAGGTAATGATAAACCAATCGTTAACTTACTCCTTGGAATAACAACTCTGTAGATGCCCTGGAGTAAGTTTTCAGATCACGTTTTAATGCTCTTACTGTAATGGCAATTGCCACATGTCAAGTCATGATGTGAAAAGGCATCTATCCAGAGGATGATGATGATGATGTCAGTGCCCCAAAAAACTCAAAGACTTGTCACAGTCATGGCGAGTCTGTGACACGTGATTACTATTATTATTAAAACTAAATTATAAATTTGTACGAAATTTAGAAAGATTTTAACTTCTTTTACTTTTCTGCACAAAAACGCTGGATACTCTTTCCAGGGTGTTCCAACTTGCCCTCCTTCTCAGGATATTAACAGGATAAATGTTATCCAGTCTTTCAAAAATTTAATCACAGCCTATGTTTTGCATCTTTTCGTTAAAGTAGATTTGATGTCCACATAGCAGAAGGCATAAAAATTCAACTGCTGTATAGGAAAAACATCTTTAGTAACTCAAGGGAACAAATGCTCTAAGCAAATAACAATACACTTCCTATTAAATGAACATGCAAACTCAAAGATGGGTTAATGGCTAGGAATGAGAAATATTCTTACCCTCCAAAGTTATTAATTTAATAATCCCCACCAGCCACATCAGAAAAAAAGATGTAAAAAGTGCTATTCTCAACTGCAGAAAGCATGGAGGGATATAAGGCTTTTTCAATTCCTAAACTTTCTACAATAGAATAGCTGTTTAAACATGGAAAACACTGGACTGAATTCTCTCTTCCTTGGACAAACCTAAAAAAGAAAGCAAATCCTCCTATCCATCCTTCAGAGCCTTCATTCTCACCAGTAAGCTGAGTCAGCAACAAAAAAACCAACAACCTAACAACACAGATGAAGTAAATCAGAAATACACCCAAGCGCTCCAAACCATAACTGAAATACCAGCCCGGGCCTTAAAAAATTTGGTGAGCATGGAAATTGTGACTCCGAAAGTCAAGAGATACAGTAATACCCGAAACATCCAGAAGACCAATTTGGGCTTTGATACACCTATGTTAATACAGATAATTCAGTGAAAGACATGTAAAAAATGAGTATTTTGCAAGTGCCCTGATCTTCATACTTCTGTCATAAATTGTTTTCATTCCTGTAACACTACACAAGGGACGCATTATAAAAGTAACAATATTATCACACAATCCAGATGCTCCTCTTTCTCATGAATGCTCTTCTAGAGTGCTTAATGTTCATCAAGCTCATACTTGCCAAAATCACAACCCAAAAGCAAGAAGACAAGCTTTGAACAATGGGAGAAGAATGTCTCTTCAGCCTACACACTCATTACCTGAGTTTTATAACTCAACAAAAACATGACTTTTTTCTCCCATGAGTTTGATCCTGTTTGCACCAGGCAATAATGTATGCTTTTATTCTGTACCACTGGCAACAAATGGGAGGGTGGTTCCTTACAATGGCAAAATTGCACTTTTGTAAAAAATATAAACAAAATAAAAATAAGAAGGACCTTTGCCCAGCTACTTTCAAGGCTGTACTTTTTACTCTCTTTGACAACAAGCAGCCAACACCTGGAATGTGGAGAGCAGAGCAGGCACACTCCAGCTACCACAGGGTGGTGACTGCTTCTACTCACAAGACGGCCTTCCTCAAGCACTGTTTTCCTAGTTCTCCATATGAAAACATCTCAGAACGTCCTGTGCAAGACAGCAGCTAAAATGAAACAGTACTCACACAGCTGTGAGATGCCACACTTTTTGTAGAAAGGGAGAATAATTCTTAGACCTACCCTTAAAGTTAGCTTTATAGCTAAATGAGAGGGTGTTTTAACTCTTCCTGAATTTCATGCAAAACAGTATTGACTTGCAGAAAACTGATAGCCCTTGCTTATTCAATTTACCCCACTGAAGGTATCATTTCAGCTCAAATTTTCACCCAGAAAACACTAATGCTTGTTGACTAGTAAATAACAAGGATATACCAATGCTAGTCAAGATCACAGACAGCACATGTAAGAGATGAGACTTTAGAAGGCTGTTTTCACTGCTGTGAATTACACTGCTATAAAAGTCTGAAAAACAGGACATTGGGCAAATTGTAAAGCTTTACATGCTTTAGAACTAAACCATTTTCCAAAGCAGTCCTATGGCAGTACACCAGCATCTGACTGTGAAGTCTGAAATCCCAGTTGATCTCTGGACTTTCAGGAGACCTGTCATCTCCCAAGCATAGACTTACACCTATTTTTCCCTTCTGATAAGTAAAAACCTACAAACACATCTGGGGTAAAAGGAGCCTTTCAGGTGCGTGCCTAGAACTAGGGAAATGTAAGGTACTTCACTGTCACTGTTGAATTCTTCTCTGCAATACATGCAGAGTGATACAGAAAGCCTATAAAAATAATTATAGGAGCAGTCAGAAAGCTGGCTACAAGCACTGCATGCTTCCTTTTTCGCATCTAGCTGGATTGGTTTTGGCAGAACTACTAGTAACACCACAAGATCCCAGCAATGGAAAGCGAACAGACCAGAATATGTCCTGGAATGCTACATGACCTACTTTGGTTCATCCCATTCTGCTTGGATTTCTCAACAAAGCTGTTTCCAACATGGGCATACCTGGTGTCAAAGTAAAAGTCAAAATGCTGAACATAGGGAGTTCTGCACAAGCATACAAGCTGCCCTTTTTGTTATTATTTATTTATTTTCTTTCTTTCTTTTTGCACATAGCACTTCTGAGGACATATCCTTGACTGAAAAAATGTTTAGTTAAAATTTGTTAGGGTTTTTAAAATCCCCCTATCTTCCCAAAAGGACTTCTGCACCTGCTCAGAGCTGCTTATGGAATCAAAGAGTTTTTTATTTGTGTTTCAGAGGCTTCCAAAAAAAGAGCTTCACCTGCCATGCCCTCTCTTCCTTCCCCCTCCTCCACCACGCAACATGTGCACCCTGGTTCAGGCTACAGTACATGAAGTAGGATAAGGGCTTTCTCTGCTTTCTCTGCAACTGGTCTTCCAAATGGGATCTGCCAAGACAAAAAAGCTTGGTGCCCTCCCGTTTTACTTTGCACATGTTTTCCTACTACATTGCAAAGCAACTAAAATGTTGAGCTGAAATTCCTCACCTCTTCTGAGTACGGATATACACCCACTAATAAGAGACCAAGCACTAACTCTGGAATGGTAGCCATCTGGTCCCGTAAAGTTTGGGGCAACACCGCGGGCTTTCGCTCTGTGACACCCCAAGCCCCTCCGGAAGGGAGTCAGCAGAAGCGTGGGTGAGAGCAGCCAGGATGCTGCCCAGCCATCCCCCGCACACACAGGTTCTCACGTAACTATGCGGGTCACTGCTGGAGGGGAAAGCCCCACGCCGAAGGGGGTATGAGCAATCCCTGCCCGCGACCCGTTATGCAAACGGGGAAGCAGAACAATGCCTGGGAGCAGCTCTGCACCCAGTCCCGGGCTGGGAAGCAGAAAGAGGTTCTTGTCCTTCCCGCAGCTACCGAAGGAACCAAACACGTGCTCGGAGGGGGCGACGGGGCCGCGCTCGGCGCCGCCCGCCCGGCTGAGCGCTGCCGTGCCCGAGATGGGCAGGCCCCCGGCT